>ML341669.1:17946-80793 GCA_005239505.1 Nicotiana paniculata | reverse complement strand
CCCGACCCCCTCTCCTCTTTGATATAATGGTAGCACAGTTTGCAGTTGATAATATGCACAAGAACTCGAGAAATCAAGTTCGCATGTCACACACCTGAGTTCTGTATCAAAGAAATACCATGTAAAGGAGTTCACAGATTCTTCTTTTCGCAAATTTCAACTCTTTTTCAGTCTAATGTTAACCGTTCTTATGTCTTTCTTAATATATTCTCAAGTTGGTATCAGAGGAGAAAGAGTCCTCTATCTTCTTTTTTTCAAAGGTCTACCATTGGGTCAAGTAGAATCCTACATGAAATCCACAATGCTTTCAAACCACTTTGAAATTTCCACTTCATCCTTTGCACATATATATATAGGGTTTTGATAACCTACTACATGGTTGTAGTAGGTTAGCATTATATATATATTTAGTTTCTCTAAAATATCCTCATTATTTGTTGCCACCACATTGAATTCAAGGATTTTTTTTGTCCTTTTACTAAATTTTGCATTTCATCTTTTCATTTCTCACTCTTCAACTGTTCAGACGGGAAACATTTCCCCCTCTCTTTTCCATCTCCACCCATCGTTCTTCCCAAATTCCAAAAGGGGTTTTCCTTTTTCAGTATCTTTCTCTTTGCACTTGATAAATAACGTAATGAAGTTAAGAGTTTAGGAACATGAATGAAAAATAAGAGAGATATAATGAACACAAATAATTGGTAGTGTCGTTGTCTCTTTGACCTTCCCCCTCTATTTTCCATCTTTTTTCTGTTTATTAGTACCTTTTCTCTTTTATCTTTTCTCTATTTTGTCATCTTTGGTTTCCCATCATTTACTTGTATAATATTTAAAATTTAGGAACAGCAATGAATATTTAGAGAGATCTAGAAAATAAAATTTCACATTCAATTGAAAGGAACACGAAGAATTTGGGGAATATAGGTGAATTCATGGAAGTTCAAAAAACTGGGCATACAAAATTGATGTTGAAAGCAGAAGATGAAGCTTAGATTTTTCTTCGACTTCATCTCTACAAATTGTTCATTGACTCCATCTATACCATTTGTTCTTCGATTACAGATAAATGAGAAGAGGAGAGGTTCTTTTGGTTTAGAGATGAAATGTGGAATTTAATATGTTGGCAACAAATAATGAGGGTATTTTGGAGAAACCAAATGTGTATACATTGTTAACCTACTACAACCACGTAGTAGGTTAGCAAACCCCCTCCCCCCCCCCCCACACATATAATATCTTTTTTATTTGGGATTCCTACCCAGTGTTTGGTACCCACATTGGGGCCTGAATAATCCGGATTCTTGTGGCGTCAAATCCATTAAAGGGAGGAGCGTTCCCTACCATGATTTTTTCTATTTCCAAGGCTCAAACCTCAAACCTTTGGTCAAGGATGGAGGTAGCCTATCCATCCATATGTCTCGTATATATTAATGGCTTCAGCACATTGTGATTGTCAAGTATATAAATGTGGACATGAGGTTATCTTCAATGCTCCAAGTGCGACTGGGCATGTTTCAAACCACTTGCTTTTTACTCACTCTATAAGCATCCAAACAAAACTCCTAATTTTTTGACTTACAAGTATATGCTAAAGATGAAAATAGGCCGGAAATCAGAAATTCAGAGTCTAAAAGCATTTAAACAAGCGCTCTTCCGCTACAATTATAGCACACATGTGAATTCTACGTATTATATATCTCACAATGGTAATATATATGTTATGTCAATCCTTTGTTCTCTGACCACTGTTGACACGGCATGACAATGATGCAGGTATGGAATTTGTGGAATTTGTGTCAGGTCAATTTAAATAGAGTATGTAGGCTAACTACAATGAGGAAGGAGAACGACAAAAGAACAAAAGGGGAGAGAGAGAAAGAGAACAAACACAAGAATGAAAAGGAGAGGAAAAGGATAAAAGTATGTCAGAGAATCAAAAAGAGAAGCCTAGTAGCTGAGCCATCAGTGTTAGCATCGACTCTTGGATATCGATTTGAAACCATTAGCTATGAAAAACAAAGAATCTTATGACTAGCACAGCCTAGCGGTTCCTTTTTCTAAACGCCGGTATGCTGGTCTTAAACAAAGAGCTTACAAATAACTCCAGAAAAATGTACTACATTTATTGGGATGCCCATGGTTGTGGGTAAACATAGATTTATACCACAAACACTGTGCTCTATCTACATGTACTCAAACCTAGTAAAAATTCCACATTCAACTCTACGTCAACTTTGATCTACTCATGTCAACCGATGATTCATCTAATAAAGGAAGTATATGGTCACTCATTTCTTTGACAAGAAGATAACCGCCGAAAGATACAGCTACTTGGGAATCGTCCAAAGTGACCAATTCAAGCGAACTCCATAATAATTCAAAACAACCAAACAAGCGAGTCCCTGTACATGTAGCATAGACTAGAACACGCTATAGACACAAGACATGGACAAAAAAGCAAGAGATGAAAGGAAAGAAGGGGGTCAGGGAGGAGAACGGGAGCAAAGATAGAAAATAAGAGAGCGATAACAACCTCCTGACTGAGAGGGACAAAACACTATTAGATGTATTTACAAGCAGCACATGGCGCTCGGGATCCTATATTTATCCTTAGGGAAATGATCAAGGGGTTGTTTACATGAGTTCTCAACTTTCTCTTCTTTCCTTTCCAACCACTTTTAATTATCTCTTTTATTGTACCAGTCATTCTTAAAATACTATACTAACTTGAGATAGAGTGGGCTCTGACACATTCAGACAAGCCGGAACCTAGAGTGAATATATTGTTGTCTTTAATAACTGCAAGCAATGAACTATTGAGATAATCAAAGAGATGGTCATTACGAGCTAAGATCGCTGATACCCAACGAATGTAGCAGCCTTGATTCAAGAAATTTTGTATGTGGAGATATACAGAATCAGTGTGCATCAGTAGAGAGGTCATCCTGACCTACAAGAAACAAAAGATCCTGCTTGTCTGCAGGCATCATACCGAGTTTGATTTTGATCAAAACTGCTGGTCAAATCAGTTAAGATGGTCCAATCCATGTAAATGCAAGATATAAATCTGTTTACAAGCTGGGTCACATATTATATGGTTGCATAAAACTATACTAGGCACCGACGCCTTACATCGGTGATTTGGTGCTAACGGAAGAAGATTTCGCGTCGATAAGATGATTCAATCCACGTCAACCCAAGACATAATCTCCGCCCGACCCCAAGCCAAATCCAATATTGTATTGGGGATACAAAACCAATGTAGATACCAATGCCTTCATTGATGATTTTTCTTCTTTTTTTTGGGGGTGGGGTGGGGTGGGGTTAATGGAAGAAGTTTCTGAGTTATCTTTAACTTCTACTTCTGAGCTGAAACTCAAGCTCAATTGGGAGAGATAAGGTATCTATACTGAGATTGCAAAAGGATATTTTTCCACAACATTTTTCTTTTCCCGTCTTATAATTGCAGTTTAAATCAATCTACTTATCCTCACAGAACCTAATAAAATAGAAGTATTGAGCAAAAAATATAAAAGAGATTGAATTGAAACTACATGTATTGCTTGTTACGTGCGTTTATGCCTCGAGTATCTTCTTTTATCAAATCTGATATTTAATAAAATCTCATGCCGCCTTCTTCCCATAATAATTGAGTTCCTCATATGATTTTATTTCCAAAAAATTTATCATTTTACGTTCCTCCTCATGTCTTTAGTGGTATGTGCTTTGCTCATAATCTATCTCCGTAATTGGACAAGCATTGTGCTCATGCTATCTAGCGTGTTTTGACTTGGATATTCTATGTTGCAAATAATATCATTTTCTCTTCTTTCCTTAGCCAACTTGAAGTTGTTTATAGGATTTTGGTTGTCTCATAATTTTACCCATCTATCCTGCCAGTGCAGATTCCCTCATCATCTACTTTAGAAGTCTAGTAATTTCAGAATATTTGTATGACGGCAAGTCACCTAGTGTACTATTATCATGCTTTCCCTGGTAAATGTGTTTATCTGGTTGATGCCGTAGCCATTATAAGAAACAACCAGGACATGATCACATAACTAGAGGAATATTTATCCAGTCATTTTCAAACAAAAAGTTTTTGGCAAGGGAAGATAATTCCTAGCCCTTCACATCTCCAATTCAAGAGATGGCACTGTTATTTCACGCAATACTCCGTGGACCTTCTTAAGAACTAGTATGATTGACCATAAACTGTTTGACAGTCCAGTGAATTCTTAATCATAAATTACTACCAAACCAAAAGAAGCTAAGTTCAGATTTCTTTTAATGTGGGCGTAGTAGTATGTCAATTCATGTAAGCTACATATATCGACCTCTATGAATCCTATATATTAGAAGTTCACCAAGTCAAGGTTTACTAAAAAAGGAAACAATCAAACTATAGAATATTCTAATTTAGATTGGATCACAGACCAGTTGATCAGTCATCTATCTCTGAAGACTATGTTTATTTAACTGAAAATCTTGTATCATGAAAACTAGAAACCAGAAGATTGTTACTTGATCTTGCTGAATGTCGAACCATCACTGCAAGTACTTGGGAACTCATACAAATAAAACACTTGCTTCAAGAATTGATATTTGGAGATAAAGAAATATAGTGTGATAATCATAGCACTCCATATAGCTTCCACCATAGTGTTTGTGAAGTGACTCAGAGTATAGAAATAGACTGTTCGTAGAAAGAAAGCTCTTTCCTAGGAAGATGTCGTAGAATTTGTGGACCAACTAGCATCCTTTAATTTGGAAAATAACCAACTAGTAAACATCACAAATACCGTGAGAGGACCGCACAATCAGTATATTTATGACAAACTTGGAGTATATAAAAATTCTATTCTCCAAGACAGAAACAGAAATGGTAGCAACTAGGATGTTCATTTTAGAACAGCTGTGCAAGACTGAAATTAACAGCCTATTGGATATGCTAGCAAATGTGGAGGGGTACAATACTGATGTGAGCCAACCAAATACCATCTGCTTGGGGAATAAGGGCACCGTCACAGTAAAAGAATGCTACAGGCAGATTGGTTCCCAGAACCAGGTGATGCATGGCTCTGGAATTTAAATATGGAAGACCAAACAACCTATCAAAGTCGTTTTCCATAACTGGATTGCCGTCAATAAGACCTGCTTAACTCAAAACAACCTCAACAGATGAGGTTTCCAGTTGGTCAACAAGTGTTATTTATGTCTGGGAGATGCAGAAACTGTCAACCACCTATTTTTACACTGGAATATGTTCCTCTGCATTTTTGGCTTGACTTGGATCATGCCACAGAATATGAAAGAGGCATACTTGAGCTGGAGTTTATGGAGAGTTGATAAGACCATCAAAAAAATCTGGTTGATGATCCCTGGTATTATTTTTTGGTGCTTATGGAATGAAAGAAATAGAAGATGTTTTGATGGAAATTCAACTCCAAATCACTCTCTCAAAGCTATATGCCTACTCGGTCCTTTTTGATGGACTAAGTTAGCTTCTGTAATTAGCACTGACCCATTTTTGGACTTTGTTAGCTCCCTGGTCTTAGATTGATATTGTAATTGGAGCTTTCTGCATTGCAATACTTTTGTAATTCTCATCTCCTTGATGCCTTTTGCTAATGAAACACCTTATTTCATTAAAAATATATAAAAATGCTATTCTCCACCTTAAAGAAGAGTGTTGAAATTAATAACAATATAGATAAAAGCTCAAAAACACCCATTGGAGAAATAATGATATGAATAACAATCAAGAAGTGAAGCATGCCCAATAAATGCTTGACATGTGACATCGAGGTCTCAAATTATATGTTCAGCACAAAACCAACTTAGGCAGCCTTTTTCCTTGTTCTCTATTCTCTTTGTCTGCCATCTTCAAAAGAATTAGAAGATCCGTCACTCTACCGCCACCACCACTCGAAATCTCTCTCTCTCGCAGATATAATAATACTGCCATCAAGTATCATTATCAACCTTTGGTTAGGAAAAGAAGCATCAATGATCGGTTTAGTAATTTGATTGTCGTGATCGAATAAGTACGAAATTGAACTTAACTTTCTGTCAAGTTAGGCAACAAGAATTCAATGTGAAATTGTTTGGGCATTTCAATTTGGATCTAAGATGTTATAATCAAATGCAGTTTATGCTACATCTATTTTTTGTCTATATGCTCATTGGATACAATAAACCAAAATTTCAAACCAAGTTAATTGATCAACCTCAGTATTGAGCCAAAACCAAACTAACAAAAGTTTGGTTACACATCAGTTTTTTCTTTAAGCAAACTAAAATATTTGGATACCAACAGAATTAAGACTCAGCAAATGAACCAAACTGAATAAATATAGCTATATCTTGCAAAAACCTAGAACACAGCCCTATTCTACATTACAGGCAAAGGAATTGAAAGGCTAAATGCATGATATAAAATTTACGATGTATTCTAGTCTGTGTATGCCACAAATCTCATTAATTGAGATTGGAGATTTCAATTAATGAAATCAAAACAATGCAAGTATGAGATTTCAACCTTAGAAATTAGAAAGCAAAAAATAGTGTATAGGTGAAAGATTGAGACTCACAAGTAGGCAGGTCAGGAGGAAAATTTTCGTAATTTTCAGCTTGAATGATCTGCTTGAGATGCTTCCAGTGACGGCCTCTGGCCTGTCCTTTAGGGTACTTGTCGTACATCTGAATCTTCTTGAATTTCATGTGAGTTGGTAATACTAGCTCTGCTTCTATCACTTCCCGCTCCATCTATGGCTGCCAACCGATTTGCTAATGATTGAATTAGGGTGTTTTACTTGTTGGGCTTAAAGATGATTGCGATGATTGAATAAGTGTGTTTTACTTGTTGGGCTTAAAGATGATTGCCCAGTCACCTATAACTAAACCCAACCTTTTCTTTTTTTAGGGAAAATACTACATAGAGATTTTTACATGGTAGGTCTCTTATTTAAGACTATTTATATAAATAACATCAGTTGTGGTTTATTTCAATAATGAAAGACTTTTTTACTAATTTGGCAGGTTAAGAAATAAACAGATCCCACTAAATCAGGGATTTATTTTATTCCCTTCTTCCTTGTTAAAAGTTTCTCTCTCGTCTATATAGTAATGAAAATATGAAAAATTCAACTTTTTTGGAGTTCAATTATTTTTAATTGTTTGGACATTTAGATCTATAAGCATATATGAAGTAATGTAACTTAAATTCAGTAAATACTTATAAAACGGACATGTATAGCCACATGTTTTTTATTTGATAATTTTATATTCTATTACATTTTAATATAACAGTTATAGATTCATCGTGTCTTTCTAGAATAAATTTAAAGATTTATGTTATTTTTTTAGTATAAATTTGTCATAATAAATTTAAGAATCTTTTATGCCATGATTTTCTCTTCCTTTTCACTATTTTCTCTCCCTTCAACAAAATTCAATCACTAAATAAAATGAAAGGCTTTAAACGTGAAGCATTCATGAGTCATTTTTATACTTTCTATATAATAGTAATACTATATAATATTCAAACAACTACAATGTGCTCTAAATATACAACATTTATACAATAAATATGTGGTATATTTTACATTATAAAATTTAATATTCCGAATATACGTCGTATATATTTATCATATTGAGAAAAAGAAAATTATATACTATGTATATCCAAATAAAATAATATTTTATACTAATAATATTTAATTTATACTTCATAATATACTCATTAAATAAATATTAATGTATTATACAAATTATATAACATGTATAATATCTAAATATTATAAATATCACTTATTCATCCAAGTATCTACAATTATACAAGCATTCACATTTATCATTAAAATATAATTATACCACCAAATAAAAAGTTACCATAATTGAAATAGAGAGAAATTACCAATAACATCATAATTAATGATAATTTCATTATTAAATGGGAAACTGAAACCCTATAGTTTTATATTTAAGGAAATGAACACTTTAGATGCGTGATTGTAGGTAAGGGTTTAAGGCTTTCTGCTAGGAATATAATTATTTAGTTGTCTTGTATGTAGAATACCTATTG
This sequence comes from Nicotiana paniculata, assembly GCA_005239505.1. Lineage (NCBI taxonomy): Eukaryota > Viridiplantae > Streptophyta > Magnoliopsida > Solanales > Solanaceae > Nicotiana > Nicotiana paniculata. Next base: position 72,707 of record ML341669.1, on the reverse strand, counting down.
CTGCTACATTTGTGAAATTTTTTCTTAAATTTTGTCTATTTATGTTTTTTGCCCTTAAAATTAAAGGCCAATCTCAAAGCTGAGCCTGCCAATTAATGTTGCAGGTGGGCTGACCCGTGGGCCTATTAATGTTGATCACCTTAGATCCATTTGGACTTATGTAAATCAAGTCCAACTTTATGGACTTCAAAAGATTCTGGGCTTCTTTAAAAAGCACATTAAAAATTGACTACAAGCAAAGGTGAATACAGTTCATAATCTATCAATTTTTGGAGTACATGGCTAAAGAAATTAACAATTATATATTGTGGCTAAAACATAACCTGAATTATAAGATTTCGCTAGTCTAAAGCTAATTCTATGCTTCTATTATATTAATCCTCACGAGAGTAGCTCTCCCTGGACCATGTGGTTTTGCATTCCTTCAGGCAGATTCCTAATTCACAAGAAAGTAGCCACTGAGCTATTCTTATAAATCAGATTTGCTGCACACAGTAGCCAAACGAAGAAGATAGCAAATAAGAACTTACAGTATAAACTTCAAAATTCCACATGAGTCGATTAATCATATACATTCACACTTTTCAAACTTAACAATCCCTAATGTCCATATATTGTTCATACAAAGATGTAAACTGATTTTTATAGAACCAGTTTGTTGCTAATTAACTCATAGCATGCTCTAACGAGTCATTTTATCATTACAGCAAATAGTTCAAATGTATTCAACACATGAACAATCCAAAACGCAGATCATAGGGCAGTTAAGATATAAAGTCAAAGAAAGTGTACCTAGTTGTGCAGGCTGAAAAGAGAAAAGATGGAGCTCAGCTACTCAATAGTCACAGCAACAGCAAAATTCGACCTCAACGGCTCCTATGGAGACCCCAGAAAGAGAATCAATTTTTAAAACTCTTAGCAATCAAATTAATTCCAGTTTCTCCTTGAAACCCCCTATTTTCCCTCTGTTTTTCAGGAATTTTGTAACTTCAAATCCTAATTGGTGTTTTTAGGCTACTGTGTGTGTATTTCCGCTGCTGATGAATGAAGGAAATGCTCCTACTAATAAGTTCCAATACTAGGGTTCTCTTCTGAAAATTCCTTTTATTATTTACCCCCTTTTCCTTGCAATTTTACCTCCACAGACCCTCAATAGTCAATACTCGACCTCTTCTTTTTCTTTGTTAAACAGACCCTATTCCCCCTGTTATTACCTTAAAGTCATGCCTGGGCCTCAGGCCAACAACTTCAACCTTTTATCTAGTGGGACTGCCTGTAAAGCAAAACGGACAAACAAACTTGAAGTTCAAACTCAAATTGAAAACTAATCAAACATCATTATTAAATTAGAACTAGTTCGAAATACAATTACACTAGTTAATACATGCAATTAACTGCTAATTTAATCATGTAATACTTAACATAAGTAACTACTAACTAATTTAAAACATGCAAAAAAAAAAAATTAACACCTAACTTAAATCAAACACATGGCAATAATAAACATGTAAAACATGAGAAGAGCAAAGGGATTACCCGTTGAGACAACCACTCCGGCGGAAATAATTTCTGGCCGCCCTGAAATCCTAGTTGAGGCTGAAATTGGGGCAGGTTTCTAACAAGAATAAAAATCGAGTCTTTAGAGTTTTTATTTTATTACAAGGGGCCAATTACAAAACATCGTAGTTTTGGTGGTCTAGGGGTCAAGGGGTTATGGACCGGGTCATCGGCGAGTTTGGACGGGTTTATGGTTGTGACGACCCTGCTGGTCGTCTTATGTATTGTAGCCCCATTCCCCCGCTTATTACTTATTATATGTTCATTTGAGGTTATGTGACTTGCTGGGGTGGTTAGTTTGGTTACGGGATATTCCGGAGTAAATTGGGACACTTAATCTCAAGGTTGGAAGCTTAAGTTGAAAGGATTAACCGGATGTAGACTTTTGTATAAACGGCTCCGGAATGGAGCTTTGATGATTCTAATAGCTTCGTATGGTGATTTTGGACTTAGGCGTATGTCCGGATACGGATTTGGAGATCCATAGGTCGTTTTGGCTTGAACTGGCGAAAGTTGGAAAGTTAAAAGTTTGGAAGGTTGAGAAGTTTGACCGAGAGTTGGCTTTGTTAATATCGGACTCAGATTTTGGTTCCGGAGTTGGAATAAGTTCGTTGTGTCATTTATGACTTGTGTGCAAAATTTAAGATCAATCGAAGTTGGTTTGATAGGTTTTGGCAATGGTTCTAAAAGTTGAAAATTCATTAGTTTCTATAGGCTTCAATTGGAGTGAGATTCGTGATTTTGATATTGTTTGATGTGATTTGAGGCTTCAGTTTGTATTGTGTTTTTAGGACTTGTTGGTATGTTCACTTGAGGTCCCTGGGGCCTCGAGAGGGGTTCAAATGGTTAATAGATCGATATTTGGACTTAGAGCATGGCTCAAGAGCTTTGGATTTTGCTGGTGTAATTGCACCTGCGGTGGGCCTAGCCGCAAGTGCGGCTGGAAGGGCGCAGAAGCAGAATTTGGGTCTGGCTAAGGAACTTCGTAGATGCGAGCAATTTTTCGCAGAAGCGAAGGCGCTTCTGCGAGGAGAGTTCTGCAAAAGCGAATTGTGTCCTGAGGAGCTGGGGATTGCAGATGCGGATGGTTCCCGTAGGTGCATGCGCGCAGAATCACTGGGTAGACCACATAAGCAGAATCACATAAGTGGGATTTTGGCCGCAGAAGCGAAATTGCTGGGCAGTGATCGAGGGTTTGAATCTTTCTTCCATTTTGGGAAATTTGGAGTGCGGAGTAGGGCGATTTTCGGAGAAGTTTTCACCTAGATTGAAGAGGTAAGTGACTTTTAATCACTTTTGTTCAATAATATTGAATACGCATTGATTATTTCACCTATTTCTCATGAATCTAAGTTATAATTTGGGAATTTTTGGACTATGTTATTGGAGAGTGAAATTTGATGATTTGAGGGGCGATTTGTGATTGGAATTGGATGGTTTTGGTATGGCTGGACTCATAATTAAATGAGTGTTAGAAATTTGTAAATTTTATCGGGTTCCGAGGTGTGGGCCCGAGATTGGATTTTTGGGTGATATGAGTTAAAGACCTTAGCTTTATCCTTTGGAATCACTTTCTATGGCTTTTATTGATAGTATTACGTTATTGTTTCTAGATGCGGGCCTTTCAGAGATCGATACGCACGGGAATGACTTGTTAGCAGAGTAATTTGGATTGTTTGAGGTAAGTATCTTATCTAAACTTGGTTGAGACACTAGTTCCTGGCTTATTTTTGATAGCCACGTGCTATGGGTGCGCACATATGTGGGGTTTGAACCCATGTGCTAACATTGGGGGTATTTATCCATGCTCGGGGTGCTCTTAGGTCAGGATAAGCCTAGAATTGACTGATAAAACTTTAAGCTATGATGTTTCGCACATTTGTAACATTGTTGCAAACTATTTGAGCCATGTTTGAGGCTACATAGAGGTTTAATCTCTGAACGAACTTGATAAATGCTATTCTGTGATGATATTGCCGATTTGAGCTATGATAGCATACTTTACACATGCATCCACTTTAGCATGTCATTTATACCAGTCCAGGAGCATGAGATTTGTTATTCATTCATCACATACATGTATTCTTGTTTATTTTCTCCTGTGTGATATGATTGGACTGGGTGCCTCTGACCACGCCGGGCGGATTATGTTGTTGTGCTCGTGAACACGCCGAACGGATTGTGTTGTTATGCGTGTGACCACGACAGACAGATTCTGTTGTTATGCATGTGACTACGTCGGGTGGATTATGTTGTTATGCTTGTGACCATGCCATGCAGATTGTACTGTTATGCCTATGACCACGCTCGGCGAATTATGATATTGATCCTGTGACCACGCCGGGTTGGTAGCACGTTGAATTCGTCGTGCTTGCGTATGGAAATGGATCCATCCCCCTAGGGTCACCCTCTCATATTTCTCTCTTGTGGTGTACACGCGGTTATTTAGGAAAGCTGATCAGTTGCTTGGTATGGAATTGGAAAGGTTGAGGAAATCTGGCCATTGTTTGTTCGGATTTTGCATTTCATCTTCACTTGAATTTTCGTGATTTAACTGCATATCGTCTCTGGATTCCGAACATTGACTTAGCAGAGTATTTGATAACTATACACATACACACACACAAAAGCTTATTCATGTGCTTTATGACTTGATTTCATTATTGTTTTGTACTCGTTAAAAGATGAAACTGTACAGGTTATAACTAGCATTATTTATAATTCGTGCTTCTTTTACCTCGTCGAGGTTAGTTACAATACTTATTGAGTACATTGGATCGTTTGAACTCATACTACATGTTGCATTTCATGTGCAAATACAGGTACTTCTAGACGCGGTGATTGCTAGACTGGTGCTAGTACCTACTCGGAGACTTTGAGGAGCTGCTATGACGCCCGCATACCTTGATTCTCCTTCCTTTTATTTTCTTCAGTACTGTCTACTTTTTAGACAGTTGTACTAGGGTTTGTTTATGTTGAGATGTTGTAGTGCTCATGTACTTGTTGACACCAGGTGCTAGGATGGTTGTAGTAGAGTTTCAATTATTTTTATCAGATATTTATGAGATTTTCTATTGTTGAGTTTATTAAACCTGTTTTATTCAAATGTTTAGCGGTTATGTGATTGTCGGCTTACCTAATAAGAGTGTTCGGCGCTATCACGACGGGTTGATATTTTAGGTCGTGACAAGTTGGTACTAGAGCACTAGGCTACTTAGATCTCATGAGTCATGAGCAGGTTTAGTAGAGTCTTGTGGATCGGTATGGAGACGTCTGTACTTATCTTCGAGAGGCTACTAAATTGTTATGTAACTTCACTTTCTTGTATTCTTGTCGGGCGAATATGTTAATTCTACAATCTGAACTTCTACTCTTCTATTCTCTCACAGATGGTGAGGACACGTGCGACCGGATGAGGTGGACTGCCACTAGTACCACCAGCTAGGGCCGCGAGAGGCTGGGTTGGCGGTAGAGGCTGAGGGACGGCTCGTACCATAGCTAGAGCATCACGTATGGAGCCACTAGTTCCTCTAGCTGAGGAGCAAATACCAGATGTTGTTGATTCGGTGGGACCAGATCTGACACCAGCTGTGCCCGTCGTGATTCCAGGCCTTTAAGAGGCTTTGGCCAAGATATTGAATGTATGCACGAGCCTTGCTCAGGTGGTTTCGGTTCCGGCTACACCATCCACTTCTCAGACCAGGGGAGGTGCTTAGACGCCCGCGCCCGTACTTTAGAGCAGGTAGCTCAGGGACTCCAGACATCGGGGGTACTACCAGCCCAGCCGGTTGCAACTGCTTGGGCCCGGGTTGGACCACCTATGAGTGATGAGGAGAAGAAGAGACTAGAGAGGTTTGGGAGGCTTAAGCCTCCAGAGTTTAGTGGGACCGAGTCAGAGGATGCACATGATTTCATAGACAGGTGCCAGCAAATCCTTCACACATTGGGTATTTTGGAGAGTGGTGGAGTTTCATTTACTACTTTTCAGTTGACAGGGGCAACCTACAGATGGTGGGAGGCCTATGAGTTGAGCAGGCCAGCCGGCGCTCCACCACTTACGTGGCATGAGTTCTCAATTCTCTTCTTAGAGGAGTTTGTTCCATAGACTCGTAGAGATGAGTTACGTAGGCAATTTGAGTAGCTACACCAAGAGGTTATGGCAGTGACTCAGTAAGAGTTGTGCCAAGGAAATCTAGTCATTGTTTGTTTGGATTTTGCATTTAATCTTCACTTGAAATTTTCTTGATTATTTATTTGATTTAACTGCATATCGTATCTATATGCCGAACATTGACTTAGCAGATTATTTGAGAAACTATACACATACACACACGTAGATGCTTCTTAATGTGCTTTATGACTTGATTTCATTATTGTTATGTACTCGTTAAAAGATGAAACTGTACAGGTGATAGTTAACATCATTTATAAATCATGCTTCTTTTACCTCGTCAAGGTTAGTTATGATACTTATTGAGTACATTGGGTCCGTTGTACTCATACTACACTCTGCACTTCGCGTGCAAATCAAGGTACTTCTGGACGCAGTGATTTCTAGATTGGTGCTAGTACCCGCTCGAAGACTTTGAGGTAGCTACTATGACGCCCGCAGATCTTGATTCTCCTTCCTTTTATTTTCGTCAGTATTGTCTACTATTTAGACAATTGTACTAATTATAGTGCTCATATACTCGTTGACACCAGGTGCTGGGATGGTTGTAGTAGAGTTTCAGTGTTTTTTATCAAATATTTATGAGATTTTCTATTGTTGAGTTTATAAACCTGTTTTATTCAAATGTTTAGCGATTATGTGATTGTCGGCTTGCCAAGTAAGAGTGTTAGGCGCCATCACGACGGGTTGGGATTTTAGGTCGTGACACGTTGGTACTAGAGCACTAGGTTACTTAGGTCTCACGAGTCATGAGTAGGTTCGGTAGAGTCTTGCGGATCGGTACAGAGACATTTGTACTTATCTTCAAGAGGCTACCGAACCGTTATGAAAATTCACTTCTTGTATTCTTGTCGTGCGGATTTGTTAATTCTGCATTCTGAACTTCTACTCTTCTATTCTCTCACATATAGTGAGGACACGTGCTACCGGATCAGGCGGACGCCCACCAGTTCCACCAGCTAGGGCCGCGAGAAGCTAAGTTGGCGGTAGAGGCTGAGGTGCAGCTCGTACCACAGCTAAAGCAGCACCTATGGAGCCACCAGTTGCTCCAGCTGAGGAGCAGATACCAGATACTATTGAGTCGGTGGGACTATCTCAGGCACCAGTTGTGCCCATTGTGATTCTAGGCCTTCAAAAGGCTTTGGCCCAGATATTAACTGTACGCACGAGCCTTGCTCAGGAGGTTTCGGTTCCGACTGCACCAACCACTTCTCAAGCCGGGGGAGGTTCTCAGACTCCCCCGCCCGTACTCTGGAGTAGGTAGCTTAGGGACTCCAGTCCTGCCGGTTGTAGCTACTTGGGTCTAAGTTGGCCCATCTATGAGTGATAGGAGCAGAAGAGACTAGAGAGGTTTGGGAGGCTTAAGCCTCCAGAGTTCAGTAGGACCGAGTAGGAGGATGCTCAGGATTTCATAGACAGGTGCCGACAGATCCTTCGCATAACGATTACTTTGGGGACTAATGGAGTTTCATTTACTACTTTTCAGCTAATAGGGGCAGCCTACAGATGGTGGGAGGCCTATGAGTTGAGCAGGCCAGCCGGCGCTGCACCACTTACGTGGCATGTGTTCTCAGTTCTCTTCTTAGAGAAGTTTGTTCCACAAACTCGTAGAGAGGAGTTACGTAAGAAGGTTTAGCAGCTATGGCAAGAGGGTATGGCAGTGACTCAATATGATATGAGATTTTCAGAGTTGGCTCGTCGCATAGTATGGTTTGTTCCCACTGAGAGGGAGCGGATTAGAAGGTTTATTGATGGCCTCAACTATGGATTACGTTTCATTATAACTCGGGAGATTGCGACGGGTGCAAGGTTTTACAAAGTGGTTGATATTGCTAGACGCCTAGAGCTAGGTTGCAGTCAGGTGCGTGAGGAGAGGGAGGCCAAGAGGCCTCGCAATTCAGGTGGTTTCAGCAGTGCCTCATTTGGAGGGCAGCCCCATCACAACATCAATCGTTTTTATATACCTGCTCAGATGGATCGTCTGGTTCATCATGGTGCATCAGCTAGCCATGGTTTATTTAGTGCTCATTTAGACCAGTCATCATTCAGTGAGTTACCAGCTCAGAGTTCTTACCATGCTTCATTTTCCCAGGTTTCCACAGGCAGTTCTTCGGATTATCAGGGTTAGTAGCCTGTCAATAAAGGTTGCTATGAGTGCGGAGACTTGAGTCATCTCAAGAAAGATTATCCCAGACTATTGAGTAGGGTTCCACAATAGAGATCATAACCTATGATTCCAGAGCCAGTAGCTACACCACCCGTACAGCTAGCTCGGGGCAGGGCCTAGTCAGCTCGAGGCCGCCCTAGAGAGGGAGAACGTGGTGGTCAGTCCTATCGCTATGCATTTCCATCCAGACCAGAGGCAGTTGCCTCCGATGCCGTGATCACATGTATTTTTTCAGTGTGCCACAGAGGTGCTTCCATATTATTTGACCCTAGTTCCACTTATTCATATGTGTCAACCTACTTTGCTCGTTATTTGGATATGCCCCGTGATTTCTTAGTTATGATTGTTCATATATATATGTCGGTGGGTAATTCTATTATTGTGGATCATGTGTACCGGTCATGTATAGTGATTGTTGGGGGATTAGAGATGAGATTTGATCTTTTACTGCTTAGTATGGTTAATTTTGACATGATTTTAGGCATGGATTGGTTTTCACCATGTCACATTATTCTGGATTGTCACGATAAGACCGTGATGCTGGCGATGCTGGGATTGCCTAGGGTAGAGTGGAGAGGTTCTGTGGACTATGTTCCTAGTAGAGTGATTTCATATTTGAAGGCCCAACGGATGGTTGGGAAGGGATGTCTAGCATATTTGGCCTTTGTGAGGGATGTTGTGCTCATGCTCATACTATTGAGTCTGTTTCGGTAGTGAAGGACTTTTCGGATATTTTTCCTGAAGACCTGTCGGGCATGCCACCCGACAGGGACATTGATTTTGGTATTAAATTGGTGTCGGGAACTCAACCCATCTCTATTCCTCTGTATTGTATGGCACCAGCACAATTGAAGGAATTGAAAGGAAAGCTTTAGAGCTACTTGATAAAGGATTCATTAGACCTAGTGTGTAGCCTTGGGGTGCACCAGTTCTTTTTGTGAAGAAGAAGAATGGTACTATGCGGATGTGAATTGACTACAGGCAGTTGAACAAAGTTACAATTAAGAACAAATATCATTTACCACGCATTGATGACGTATTTGACCAGCTTCAGGGAGCTAGAGTGTTTTCAAAGACTGGTTTGAGGTATGGGTATCACCAGTTGACGATTCAGTATTCTAATATTCTAAAGACGACATTTAGGGCTCACTATGGTCTCTACGAGTTCCTTGTGATATCTTTTGGGCTGATCAATGCCCCAGCATCATTTATGCATCTAATGAACAGTGTATTCTAGCCATATCTTGATTCTTTTGTCAAAGTTTTCATTGATGATATACTGGTGTACTCACGCAGCTAGGAGGAACATACACGACATCTGAGGATTGTACTATAGACGTTGAGGGAGAAGAAGCTTTATGCTAAATTCTCCAAGTGTGAGTTCTGGATTGATTTTGTGGCGTTCTTGGGGCACATGGTGTCCAGTGAAGGGATCAAGGTAGATCCAAAATATTGAGGCAGTTCATAGTTGGCCCAGGCCGTCTTTAGCTACTGAGATTCGGGGTTTCCTTGGCTTGGCCGGATATTATCGTCATTCTGTGGAGGGTTTCTCGTCCATTGTTGAACCTCTGACTAGATTGGCCAAGAAGGGTGCTCCATTTAGGTGGTCTGATGAGTGTAACGAGAGCTTTTAGAAGCTCAAGACTGCATTGACCACAACTCCGGTTCTAGTTTTACCTTCAGCATCATGTTCATATATGGTGTATTGTGATACTTCTCGGATTGGTATTGAGTGTGTCTTGATGTAGGAGGGTGTTCTGATTGCTTATGTTTCGCGCAGTTGAAGCCCCATGAGAAGAACTACCCCGTTCATGATTTAGAGTTGGCAACTATTGTTCATGCATTGAAGATTTGGAGGCATTATCTCTACATTATGTCTTGTGAGGTATTTACAGATCATCGGAGTCTACAACACTTGTTTAAGAAAAAAAGTCTAAAGAATGAGGCAGTGGAGATGGTTAGAGCTATTAAAAGACTATGATATCACAATTTTGTATCATCCCGGGAAGGCCAACACGGTGGTCGATGCCTTGAGTAGAAAGGCGGTGAGTATGGGTAGCCTTGCATATATTCCAGTTGGTGAGAGACTGCTAGCATCAGATGTTTAGGCCTTGGTCAATCAGTTCGTGAGGTTAGATATTTTGGATCCTGGTCAGGTTCTAGCTTGCATGGTTTCTCGGTCCTCTTTACTTGAGCACATAAGAGAGCATCAGTATGACGACCCCCATTTGCTTGTCCTTGTGGACACGGTACAACACAGTGATGCCAAGGAGGTTTCTATTGGAGATGATGGAGTGTTACCGATGTAGGGTCGGATTTGTGTGACCAATGTGGATGGGTTACGTGAGTCGATCCTTGAGGAGGCCCACAGTTTGCGGTATTCCATTCATCCAGGTGCCGCGAAGATGTATCAGGATTTGAGGCAGCACTATTGGTGGAGGAGGATGGAGAAAGATATAGTATAGTATGTGTCTCGGTGATTGAATTGTGAACATGTGAAGTACGAGCATAAGAGGATGGGCGATTTGTTTCTAAGACTTGAGATTCCTGAATGGAAATAGGATCATGTTACCATGGACTTCATTCTTGGGCTCCCTCAAAATTTGAAGAAATTTGATGTTGTTTGGGTGATTATGGACAGAATGACTAAGTCTGCATATTTCATTCCAGTTGTGACTACCTATTCTTCAGAGCGACTGGCTGAGATCTCTATCCGCAATTGTTCGTCTTCACGGTGTGCCAGTGTCTATTATTTCTGATCGAGACACGTAGTTCACATCGCAGTTTTGGAGAGAAGTGCAGTGAGAGTTGGGCACACAGGTTGAGTTGAGTACAACATTCCACCCTCAAACGGACAGAATGTCCGAGCGCACCATTCAGATTTTGGAGGATATGCTGCGTGCTTGTGCTATGGATTTTTTGGGTTCTTGGGATCAGTTTCTATCGCTTGCAGAGTTTGCCTACAACAACTACTCCCAATCGAGTATTCAGATGGCTCCTTATGAGGCCTTGTATGGGAGGCGGTGTCGTTATCAAGTTGGTTGGTTTGGTCCCGGAGAGGCTAGGTTTTTGGGTATCGATTTGGTTCAGGATCCCTTAGAGAAAGTCAAGTTGATTCATGATCGACTTCATACAGCACAATCTAGGCAGAAGAGTTATGCTGATCAGAAGGTTCATGATGATGCCTATATGGTGCGAGAGAAGGTATTTCTCAGAGTTTCACCCATGAAGGGTGCTTGAGAGGATAGGAGAAGTGGCCTACAAGCTTGTATTTCCACCTAGTCTATCGGTTGTCCACCCACTGTTTCACGTTTCTATGCTCCGGAAGTATTATGAAGACTCATCTCATGTTTTGGACTTCAACATGGTTTATTTATATGGAGATTTGACTTATGATGTGGAGCCGGTGGCTATTTTGGATCAGCAAGTTCATTTTGGATCAGCAGGTTCAAGGGTTGAGATCAAAGAATATAACTTCAGTGAAAGTTCAGTGAGGAAGCTAGCCAGTAGAGGAGGCTACTTGGGAGACTGAGCGGGAGATGCAGAGCAGCTATTCACACCTATTTGAGACTCCAGGTATGATTCTAGATCTGTTGGAGGACGAACGTGTGTTTAAGAGGGGAGAATGTGACCACCCAGTCGGTCGTCTTGTGTATTGTAGCCCCATTCCCTTGTTTATTTCTTATTCTATGTTCACTTGTGGTTACATGACTTTTCGGGGTAGTTGGTCTAATTCTGGGGATGTTTCGGACTAAATTGGGAGACTTAGTCCCAAGGTTGGAAGCTTAAGTTAAAATAGTTTATCGGATGTTGACTTTTGTGTAAGCGAATCTGGAATAGATTTTGGATGGTTTAGATAGCTTTGTATGGTGATTTTGGACTTAGGCGCATGTACGGATACAGATTTGGAGGTCTGTGGATCGTTTTGGCTTAAATTGACGAAAGTTGGAAAGTTGATTGTTTGGAAGGCTGAAAAGTTTTACCGAGAGTTGACTTTATTGATATCGCACTCGGAATTTGGTTCCGGGAGTTGGAATAGGTCTATTGTGTCATTTATGACTTGTGTGAAAAATTTGAGGTCAATCAAAGTTGGTTTAATATGTTTCGACATTGGTTTTAGAAGTTGGAAATTCGTTAGTTTCAATAGGCTTGAATAAGGATGTGATTCGTGATTTTGATGTTGTTTGGTGTGATTTGAGGCTTCGATTTACTTTGTATCGTGTTTTAGAACTTGTTGATATGTTTGGTTGAGGTCTCGTGAGCCTCAGGTGGGTTTCTGATGGTTAACAGATCAATATTTTGACTTAGAGCATGGTTGAAGGGCTTTGGATTGCTGGTGTAATCGCACCTGCTGTGGGCTTGGCCGTAGGTGCGACTGGAAGGGCGCAAGAGTGGAATTTGGGTATGACTAAGGAACTTCTCATATGCGATCAGTTTTACGCAAAAGCGAAGGCGCTTCTGCGAGGAGAGTTCTGCAGAAGCGGATTGTGTTCTAAGGAGCTGGTTCCCGCAAATGCGGATGGTTCCCGCAGGTGCGGGTGCGTAGAAGCACTAGGTAGATCACAGAAGCGAACCCGCAAAAGCGTGATTTTGGTCGCAGAAGTGGTAGGTCTGCGTTTAAGTTGTCTTCGCAGGACTATTTCCGCAAAAGGGGAACCGCATGTGCGGTAATTTAGCCCGCAGAAGCAAAATTGCTTGGCAGTGATTTAAAATCGAGGGTTTGAGTCTTTCTTCCATTTTGGGAATTTTGGAGTGCGGACTAGAGCGAGAGGTTTTCACCCAGATTGAAGAGGTAAGTGACTTTTAATTACTTTTGTCCATAAATATGAATACCTATTGATTATTTCACCTATTTCTCATGAATCTAAGTTAGAATTTTCTATGTTATTGGAGAGTGAAATTTGAGATTGAGGGGCGATTTGTGGTTGGAATTGGAAGATTTTTGTATGGTTGGACTCGTAATTATATGAGCGTTTGGAATTTGTGAATTTTGTTGGGTTCCAAGGTGCATACCCTTTTTGATTTGAGTTAAAGACCTTAGCTTTATCCTTTGGAATCACTTCCTATGTTGTTTACTGATAGTATTATGTTATATTGGCTAGATTCAGGCCTTCTGGAGATTGATACGCGCGGGAAGATCTTGTTACCTAGGTGATTTGAACCCATGTTCTCACACCGGGGGGTATTTATCCATGCTCGAGTTGTGCTTGGTCCATGATTAGCCTAGAATTGACTGATAAGCTTTAAGTTATGATGCTTCACATATTTGTAACATTGTTGTGAACTATTTGAGCCACGTTTAAGGCTATATAGAGGTTTAATCCCTGAATGAACTTGATAAATTCTATGATGAAATTGTCGATTTGAGTTATGATAGTTGACTTTACACATGCCTACACTTTAGCATGTCATTTATACTAGTCCAGGAGCATGAGATTTGTTATTCATTCATCATATACATGTATTCTTATTTATTTTCTCTTGTGTGATATGATTGGACTGGGTGCCCGTGAGCACACCAGGCGGATTGTATTTTTGTTCCCGTGACCACGCCAGACGGATTGTGTTGTTATGCACGTGACCACGCCAGGCGGATTGTGTTGTTATGCATGTGACCACGCCAAGCGGATTGTGTTGTTATGTGTGTGACCACAACGAACAAATTGTGTTGTTATGACTGTGACTAAGCCAAGCAGATTATGTTGTTATGCTTGTGACCATGCCATGCAGATTGTACTGTTATGCCTATGACCATGCCCGACGGATTATGATATTGATCCTGTGACCACCTCGGGTTGGTAGCATGTTGAATTTGTCGTGCTTGCGTATAGAAATGGATCCATCCCCCTAGGGTCACCCTCTCATGTTTCTCTCTTGATTGTGTACACGCGGTTATTTAGGAAAGATGATCAGTTGCTTGGTATGGAATTGGAAAGGTTGAGGAAGTCTGGCCATTGTTTGTTTGGATTTTGCATTTCATCTTCACTTGAATTTCCGTGATTATTTGCTTGATTTAACTGCATATCGTCTGTGTATGCCGAACATTGACTTAGCAGAGTATTTGAGAACTATACTCATACACACACGCAGAAGCTTCTTCATGTGCTTTATGACTTGATTTCATTATTGTTTTGTACTCGTTAAAAGATGAAACTGTACAGGCTATAGCTAGCATTATTTATAAATCGTGCTTCTTTTACCTCGTCGAGGTTAGTTATGATACTTATTGCTTGCATTTGGTCGGTCGTACTCATACTACACTCTGCACTTCATGTGCAAATCCAAGTACTTTTGGACGCGGTGATTGCTACACTGGTGCTAGTACCTGGTCGGAGACTTTGAGGTAGCTGCTATGACGCCCGCGGACCTTGATTCTCCTTCATTTTATTTTCTTTAGTACTATCTACTTTTGAGACAGTTGTACTTGGGTTTGTTTATGTTGAGACATTGTAGTGCTCAAGTACTCATTGACACCAGGTGTTGGGATGGTTGTAGTAGAGTTTCAATTATTTGATATTTATGAGATTTTCCGTTGTTGAGTTTATCAAACCTGTTTTATTCAAATGTTTAGCGGTTATGTGATATTCTTCTTGCCTAATAAGAGTGTTCGGTGCCATCATAATGGGTTAATATTTTAGGTCGTGACAAGTTGGTACTAGAGCACTAGGTTAATTAGATCTCACGAGTCATGAGCAGGTTTAATAGAGTCTTGTGGATCGATATGGAGACGTCTGTACTTATATTCGAGACGCTACTGAACTGTTATGTAACTTTACTTTCTTGTATTTAGGAAAGCTGATCAGTTGCTTGGTATGGAATTGGAAAGGTTGAGGAAATCTGGCCAATGTTTGTTTTGATTTTGCATTTCATCTTTGGTTTCAATTTTCATGATTATTTACTTGATTTAACTGCATATCGCTCTATATGCTGAACATTGACTGAGCAGAGTGTTTGAGAAACTGTACACATACACACACATAGATGCTTCTTCCTGTGCTTTATGACTTGATTTCATTATTGTTTTCTAGTTGTTAAAAGATGAAACTGTACAGGTTATAGCTAGCATATTTATAATTCGTGCTTCTTTTACCTCTGAGGTTAGTTACGACATTTATTGAGTACATTAGGCTAGTTGTACTCATACTACACTCTACACTTCTTGTGCAGATCTAGGTACTTCTGGACGCGGTGATTGTCAGACTGGTGCCAGTACCTGTTCGAAGACTTTGAGGTAGCTTCTATGACCCCCGCAACCGTTGATTCTCCTTCCTTTTATTTTCTTCAGTATTGTCTACTATTCAGACATTTGTACTAGAGTGTGTTTGTGTTGAGATGTTGTGGTGCTCATGTACTCATTGACACAAGGTGCTGGGATGGTTGTACTAGAGCTTCAATTATTTTTATCAGATATTTATGAAATTTTTCGTTGTTGAGTTTATAAAACCTGTTTTATTCAAATTTTTATGGTTATGTGATTGTCGGCTTGCCTAATAAGAATGTCAGGTGCTATCATGACTGGTTGGGATTTTGGGTCGTGACAATGGTGAAGTTGGGCTGCCGAATCCTTTTGGCCCAATTAGCCTAGGAGGTCCAAATTGCTTCCCTTCTCTTCTTTCTTTTAATTACAAAATTAACCTATTTCTAAAATCAACTAAATCTTGTTTTTCACAATTAGTCCATTTATTTATTTATTTTATCTAGTATTTGAACTAAGTGTAACTGTAAACCACTAAATGGGAATAATTACTTAAACTAAGAATGCAAATATCGTAAAATAGCCAATGTATTTTTGTGTTTTATTCTTGAGAATTGCAATTAACATGTAGCTAAATGCTAAAAATGCAATTAAAATCCACAAATATGGTGACGGAAAGAAAAATATTTTTTGAAAATTTTCTAATTTTAAGTATTTCTAAATATGTAAGAAAAATGAAAATAAATTCAAAACAAATTAAATAAAAAAGAAAAAATTCCTAAAAATTTTCTAAAAGTAATTAAAACTATTTTGGACTATTTAAGGAGTATTTTAGGCATAGGGCAAAAATTACGTGCTCACAACATGTATATTTGACATGTAGGCATAGATATGTATTTCCTCTATAACGACCCGACCGATTGTTTTGAGCTGTAACATTCCATTCAGTGGTTTGAGACTTTGAGTAGCTTCATATTATGTATAATGACTTGCGTGTATGGTTAGTTTCATTTTTCGAGCGGTTCAGATTAGATTTGGAAGAATGATTCTCGTTTTAGAAGCTTTAAGTTGGATGAGTTGACCAAGGTTTGACTTTTGGGTAAACGAGCTAGGGATTAGGTTTTGATTGTTCTGATATATTCGTATGATGATTTTGGACTTGTAGATACGTTCGGATTTGGTTTCGGAGGTTCCTAGAAGAATTCGACACTATTTGTCGAAAGTTGGCAATTTGAAGAACTTAAGAGTTCATAAGTTTGACAAAGAGTTGACTTTGATGTTATTGGACTCTAATTGGTGTTCCGAGACTTTGGATAGGTCTATATAGTTGAATTGAACTTGTGTGAAAAGTTTGGAAGTAATCCTAAGTGTTTAAGTGTGATTCGAACACTCTTTTGAAAGAATGAAGATTTAACAACTTAAGAGAAATTCTATTCGGTTTGAGCCTCGATTATTTGTTGTGATGTTCCCATGGGGTGTTTTGATGCTTTGGATAAGTTTAGATAATGTATTTGTACTATTTGGTATGATTGGACGGGGCACCGAGGGGTTCAAGTGTATTTTAGATTATTAGTTGAGAAACTAGTTAAGTTAAGGTTTGAAGTTTGACCATGGTCAATATCGGGTCAAGATGACCTCTTTTAGGTGTTTTTAGTGTGTAAGCAAGTTCATTAGAATGTTTTATGATTGAAATGCATAAATGGTTTGTGTCCAGGAGGCTCCGAATGAGTTTTGGGTGCTAAAACAAAGATTTTCTTATTGCTGGTTCTTTTTCCTGTTGTATGTAATTACGAAAATGCTATTTATTTCTCTGAAATTTTCAGATTTCTTTTAAAACTTCAAAACATCATATCTCCCTCATTTTAAGGCCAAGTTAGGTGATTCAAGAGGTTCTCCTGGGTGTAATCTTGCAAGGATCATGTTGCGCTTATCTAACGTGAGTTTCGGGATCATTTAGGACCTAATTCGAGCTGGGACAACTGTTGTATTTTTTTTTGTTTCCAAATTTAGTTGCTTTATCTCACAAGTTTTTGGAGTTCGATTTTGGAGGGAATTTTTACTACTTGGAATTGGGTAAGTATTTTTGACTCGAATTTATTATTATTTCGTTATTCCAACCTCGATTTTAGTGTTTGATTAATGATTTGAATTTGAGAAATTAAGGATTTTAGTAAAAAAATTCTAAAAAAATAAATTGATAGTTTGAAATCCGATTTGAGGTCGGATTTGAATAATTTTGGTTGGTCGGACTCATATAGGAATGGGTATTCGAAATTTGTGAGTTTTGTCAAGTTTCGAGGTGCGGGACCGGAGTTGACTTTTTGATTTTATTTAAAGATCGAATCTTTATTATCCATAATTGTTTTCTATGGCTTTTAATTATGATATTAAGTTATCTTGGCTAGATTCGAACCATCCAGAAGTGGATTTGCGCGGGAAGGGCTTATTAGTAGATCTATTTAGCTTGTTTGGGGTAAGTATCTTGCCTAACTTTGTGTGGGGGAACTACCCCTTATATTTGTGTTATGTGAAAGACGTGTACGCGAGGTAACGAGTGTGTACACTAGATATATGTGGTATTTGACCGATTTAGGTTATTTGGACTCTTTTCATGACTTTAATTGAATTGTCATAACGTGTTATATATTTCATTGTTAATCTACTCTTACATGCATTCATCTACTCTTACATGTTTTATTTGACGTTGCTAGTATTTGTTCTACGTCGTACTTGTTATGCTTGCTCTCATATGCTTTAGTAGAAGATGTTACTTTCCTTATTGTCTTGTTACCTTTTTAATTGTTGAATTTTTTTTACTTGAAGTGTTATTTCATGAAATATCTTCTTGTTGAGTTATTGGTGTTGAAGTTGTAAAAGCCGTTATCACATTGAGGTGATGTTGTTAATTGTTGAGATATCTTTCCTTGTTGCAATTCCCATTCATTTGGTTATTTTTGAGATTCTTGTACACATTGTGATTAAGCCATGGACTATTTGTTGTGGAAACATTGGTATTGTTGATTTTTTGGCAAGTTGGCATATTGGGCACTTGTTGCGAGTTGTGGTTGTGTTGTGATATTGATATGCATGCAGTGAGATAAAGTAGGCTACTTGATGCCACGTGGTGAGATAAGGGGGCTAAAACGCGTGTAGCTATTTTGGAAAAATGGTTTTCAAAACTAAATGCAAGGCTCACGCAGTGATATAAGGAGAGATTGTGATTATGACTTCTGAAATGTAATTTCGAGGCGGTACCTCGGTTGTGATTCTTATTGTACATTCTATGTTAGAACGACTTGTTTATTTGAATGATTGTTGTTCTTCCTCCAATCATTCATACGCATTTTTGGTTGTATTTTGTTATTCGTTGTTATCTTAGTGTTGGAACGATTGAGGCTTCTTGTGTGAGTCATGCATTCTACGTGATTTGTTATATTTCTTTAACATGTCAATTTGTGCCTCCATTATTACTTGGTATATTGATTGCCAATGTCAACTTATTTGCGTGGAGTCATCCTCTCATATTCTGTTGAGTTGTTGGTAACATAACGATTCAAATAAAAGAATTGTTAACATGTTTTATTTTATGTGTCTCTTAAGATAGAGCTCATTATGTCATGACCCAATTCCCACTATAGGCCGTGATGGACCCCAACGTTGCCGCTAGGCAAGTCAACGATGAACTATCCATGTAATTATTTATTTTAATATTTTTAAAGTCATAGATTTTATTTAATAAGAGAACGATTAATACGTTATTGTAATAATGCGAAGCATGAAATAAACGAAAGAGCGAAGTAGTGAATTTAATAATCAAAACCATAAAAGTATCTACTAGAATCTCCCATAACCCGGTGTCACAAGTGCACGAGCAAATTAGTAGGATATACAAAACCTCCTATACTACTATCTCGAGTAAGATAGACAGAAAAATAAATATAACAAGAAGAGACTTCAGGCGCTGCAGAACGGTCATAGAGAGCAGCTCACCACTAAGTCTCCGGTTACCGGGGATATATGCCTGAATGGCCGCCAGATCCACCTGCCTCAGATCCTGCACGATTAGTGCAGAAGTGTAGCGTGAGTACATAACAACATGTACCCAGTAAGCATCCAGTCTAACCTCGAAGAAGCAGTGACGAGGGGTCGACATCGACACTTACTAAAGGTCACAGTGCAGAAATTATAAATAGGCATGAAATACATCTGTAATAACAAAATAATGAACAATAAATAAGTGGTTCTTTAACTAAATATCAATTAGAATCTCCAACTATCACATACTAATTTCAACAAATAAGAGCCATCAAGTAATTATAAATTCTCAAGTATAATCGGACTCCGAGCAATATCACGCAGGATATATATATATGTCTTTTGGACATATTTCCCTCACGTATGTTATTCACGTAATTCAGTAGTTTATTGACAGATATTATTCATGACCTACCCTTAATTCATGTTTATATCTTAGACGCATGCTTAGGGGTATTCAACAGGTATGACTCGGGCACTCGTCATGGCCCATCGGGTTGGGTCGTGACAACACATGTATGAGAACGCGATGAACAATGGCCCAGATCATTGCGATCGCGAGCTCCTCTTCGTGAATGCATAGAACAAAACCTCCCCCAATCCCATTCCTTCATCTCGAACACGAGGTGATCTCTGCGTTCGCGAAGAAGGAAATCAGAACCAGTAAGTGCAACAGTTTTGGACTTAGCTCTGGGCAGTCCGAAACACACCCGAGCCACCCGGGACCCCATCCAACAACACCAAAAAATCCATAAACATAATACGGACCTGATCGAACCCTTGAAATGCATAAAACAATATCAAAAGTAAGAATCGCACCCCAAATCCCAATCGAATCAACATATGAACTTCAAACTTCTCAACTAACTCCAAACGCGGCGAATCATGCTTATACTACTCGGAATCACCCCAATGTACAGAATTCATAAATCACCATACAGAACTATTCACAGGCTCAGAATCCCAAACAGACCTCGATAAATCCAAAGCCTACTCCAAACCAAATTTAAAGAACTAGAAAACATTCAATGAACCAACTTTTTCAACATTGGGTGCCGAAATGCTCTCGAATCACTCGAAACCCTATCCGAACATACACCCAAGTCCAAAATTATCATACAAAACTTATTGGAACCATCAAATCCCAGTTCCGAGTTTTTTTAGTAAAAATGCTCACACAAGTGAAACTTGGCCATCTTAAGACACTAGTGCACTTGTTTGAATTGACTAAGATAACCTGGCCTCTGGTGCTCATACTTACCCTGCTGGTAATTTAGCCATCTTGCTACATAATCAACTATGTCCTTATTCATCCACCACCACCAATAATGCTGCCTCAGGTCGTGATACATGTTCGAAGCACCTAGATGAATAGAATAGCGAGAACTGTGTAGTTCCTCTAGAATCTTCTCCCTTAATCCATCAACATTAGGAACACATAGGTGACTCTGGAGTCACAGAACACCATCCTCACCGATAGTAACCTCCTTGGCACCACCTTGTAGTACCATCTCTCTAAGAACCAACAAGTGCGCATCATCATACCGACGAGCCTTGATCCGCTCAAATAATGAAGATTGAGCCACAACGCATGCAAGAACTTGACTGGACTCTGAAATATCCAACCTAACAAGTCTGTTAGACAAGGACTGAATGTCCAAAGCCAATGGCCTCTCCTTCCCTGAAATGAAAGCCAAACTACCCATACTCTCGACCTTTCTACTCAAGAAATCCGCAACCACATTCGCCTTGGCCAAATGACAAAGGATGGTAATATCATAGTCCTTCAGTAAATCAAGCCACCTGCACTTCCTCGAATTGAGATCCCTCTGCTTGGAAAAATACTGTAAGCTGCGATGATCAGTGTAAACCTCACAGGACACCCATAAAGATAATGCCTCAAGATCTTAAGAGCATGAACTATCGTGGCCAACTTCAAATCATGTACAGGGTAATTCTTCTCATGGGGCTTTAGTTGACGTGAAGCATATGCAATAACTCGACCCTTATGCATCAATACACAACCCAGGACAACGCGTGAAGCATCACAATACACGATATACGTCCCTGAACCGGAAGCCAACACTAACACCGGTGCCGTAGTCAATGCGTTCTTGAGCTTCTGAAAGCTCGCTTCACAATCATCGGACCATCGGAACAGAGAACACTTCTAGGTCAATCTAGTCAAAGGTGCCGCAATAGATGAGAAGCCTTCCACAAATCGACGATAATAACCTGCTAACCTCAAGAAGCTCATTATCTTGGTCGCCGTGGTAGTACAAGGCCAACTCTGGACTGCCTCGATCTTTCTGGGATCTACCTTAATGCCCTCACCTGATATAACATGCCCAAGAATGCCACAGAATCTAACCAGAACTCATACTTGTAGAACTTAACATATAACTTCTGTTCTCGCAAGGTCTGAAGCATAAGTCTCAAATGCTTCTCATGCTCCTCCATACTATGCGATTAGATCAATATATCATCAATGAAGACAATGACAAATGAGTCAATATATGGCCTGAGTTCATTAAATCCATAAACGCTGCTGGGGTGTTGGTCAAGTCGAAGGACATCACTCGAAACTAATAGTGGCCATATCTAGTCTGGAAAGCCGTCTTCAGAACATCCGAAGCACGAATCTTAAGCTGATGATACCCAGATCTCAAGTCAATCTTAGAGAACACCCCGACACCCTGTAACTGGTCAAACAAATTATCAATACGCGACAACGGGTACTTGCTCTTAATGCTAACTTAGTTCAGTTGACGGTAGACAATGCACATCCACGTAGTCCCATCCTTCTTTTTAACAAACAACATCAGTGCACCCAAGGAGACACACTCGGCCTGACGAACCCATTTGTTAGAAACTCTTCAAGATGTTCTTTCAGCTCCTTCAACTCTTTCAGAGCCATGCAGTATGGTGGAATAGAGATAGGCTGGTCACCTGGTGCCAAATCAATAAAGAAATTGATATCACGATTTGGTGGCACGCCTGGTAGAAAATGAGAAAACAGGGATGAAATATACGAATATGTTGACTCCTGGATCAAATAATACCGAAGCATCCCTACCACAGGCAGAAATAATACCTGTGATCAAGGCGTCTGAGACTACTGCATCTGGTCTGGCTAGAAAGGCATAAAACCTAGTTGGAGTGCCATCTGACTGGCCTCCACCTCTAGGGCAACCCCTACGTACCTGCTCTCGGCCTTTGGTCAATCGGACGGCTAGTGCAGCAGCTGGTGCGGTGATCATGGGCTAATAGCCCTAATGTATTGCCTTGCCCCGATACTTAGGGCAGAATCTCCTCACATAACCCTGAGTTTGACTGTGGGGACCTGAACACCCACTAGAAGAACCTTGAATAGCCGGTGGACGGTAGGAGCTCTCCGAAATGGCGCTAAAATAGTGCCGCGCTGGAGCACCACGAGAAGGCGGCGGTGCTAAATATGCGGGCCTGCTAGACTGGCCCCTTACAAACGGACCTCTTCCCACAGACGAAGCACCATTAGACCCTCCAGAATATTGAGGCTGCTTTTCCCTCGGTGCCTGCTCTCGGCCCTACTGAAGAATACCCTCAATCCTCCAGGATATCTCCACAACCTGCTCGTAAGGAGTCCCCATCTCAATCTCTCGGACCATAGTGAGCTGGATACCATAGTGCAAGCGTGAAATAAACCTCCGCACTCTCTCTGCATCAGTGGGGAGTATCATAAGTGCATGGCAAGACAACTTAGAGTCGCCTCATAATCGATCACAAACATCTGACCCTGCTGAAGCTGCTCGAACTGACCCCGTAACTCTTCCCTCTGAGATGGTAGGATATATCTCTCTAGAAAGAGATATGTGAATTGGTACCAAGTCAAGGGAGGAGAACATGTTGGTCTGCTGAGAATATTGGAGTGCCACAATCTATGGGCCCTTCCCTCCAGCTGAAATGTGGTAAAGTCCACCTCGTGCGACTCTAATACTCTCATGTTGTGCAGTCTGTCCTTGATCTGATCAACAAACTCCTAGGGGTCCTCATGTCGCTCACTAACAAAGGCAGGAGGATGTAGCCTGGTCCATCTATCTAATAGCTTATGCGGCTCGTTGGTCACAACTGGTCTGGGCTATGGTATAGCCGCTGCAACTAGATGAGCCCCGATTGCAAGTAGTGCACCCGGAGTTTGATATACGGTAGCAGCATGCCCTGGAGCCTGAGCAGTAGGGGTCTGTGCTCCCCCTCCCGCCTGAGATATGGCTAGGTCTGCTGGAAATAAACCAGCATGTGCCATAGAGTCCATGAATCGCAATATACGACCCATGACCTCCTGAAATACCGGTGCAAACGTGAAATCCGCCGGAGCCGGCGTAGCTATAGGTACCTCACCCTGCTCCTCAATAACAAGATCCTCTAGTGGATCTGCTAGTTGCACAACTGGAATAACTCTAGGATGCCCTCGTCCTCTAGCAGGAGCTGGATCCCTCCCTCGGCCTCTGCCTCAGCGTCTTGAAATAAGGGGAGCATCTTCTCCGTCGCCGGGTACATCTTCCACGCACATTCCCACCATCTATGAGAGAATAAGAGAAAGATACTTGGCGAAACATCAATTGCACTATATGAGATAAAGAAAGAGAAGTTTCCTAACATCCTATAGCCTCTCGAAGATAAGTACAAACGTCTCTGCACTGATCCAAGACTCTATTAGGCCCGCTCATAACTTATGAGACCTATGTGAACCTAGAGCTCTGATACCAAGCTGTCACGACCCAATTCCCAAATAGGTTATGATGACGCCCAACGTTGCTGCTAGGCAAGCCAATAGTGAACCATCCATGTAATTGTTCATTTTAATATTTTTTAAAGTCATAGATTTTATTTAATAAGAGAATGATTAATAGGTTATTGTAATTATGTAAAACATGAAATAAACAAAAGAGCGAAATAGTGAATTTAATAATCAAAATCATAAAAATATATACTAGAATCTCCCAAAACTCGGTGTCACAAAACTCCAGGCGCTGCAGAATGGGAATAGAGAGCAGCTTACCACTAAGTCTCTGGATAGCTGGGGTACGCGCTTGAATGACCTCCAGATGTACCGGCCCTAGATCCTGCACGATTAGTACAAAAGTGTAGCGTGAGTACATAACAACATGTACCCAGTAAGTATCTAGTCTAACCTCGAAGAAGTAGTGAGGAGGGGTCGACATCAACACTTACTAAGGGTCAATAAATAAAGTGCAGAATAATAAATATGCATGGAATACATCGGTAATAACAAAATAATAAACAATAAATAAGTGGGTCTTTAACTAAAAATCAATTAGAATCTCCAACTATCACATACTAATTTCAACAAATAAGAGCCATCAAATAATTAGAAATTCGCAAGTCATGAAAGAAATATCAAGTATAATCGGACTCCGAGCAATATCACACACGATTTATGCCTGTCACGCCCCGAACCAGGGAGGCGTGGCTGGCACCCGGTGCCGCGTTGGCCCGAGTGAACCACTCTGTAACTCATGATTGTTTGACCAAAACTAGAACATACATAGTTCGAGTTAGCCTTCTTTTTGTAACTATCATGGGCCAACATTGCCACAACTCATAATGTACAAATATAAGTGGGCGAACACTGTATCAATAAACAATCGTTCTTAAAACATGAATACATATGGGCCGTCAAGGCCTCTGACATACTGTACAAAATGAACGTCTGTCTACAAAGCCTCTATGATTATTTGACATCAAATGGGACAGGGTACCAGCCTACCCATAAGTCTGTAGAAAACTTCTGACATGATAACTCATAGCCTCGGCTGCCCTCTGAATGAGGTGGAGTCTTACCACCTTCGCTGAACGCTAACCTCGTCTACCATGAGGGCTCAGCAATCTAATTATCTATACTTGCAGGCATGAATACAACATCCCCAATAAAAGGACGTTAGTACGAATAATGTACTAAATATGTAAGGCAGGACTGAAACGTAATAATAAGTCAACATTACTTTAAAGACATATAAGAATCAACCTGAATCTCTGAAGTGCCATCGTATATGCATACTTATACTTATTTATATAATAATTCTCTTTGAATCTATTATCCATATCGTATGATGCATGACTTCCCAACTGATCAATGGTAACTGCCCGACCGGCTGTAACGTGGTGGCAAATGTATAACTGGCCGATCGTCCATAGCTCGGTGGTAAATATGTAACTGCCTAACCGGCCGTAGCTCGGTGGTAAATCCATGAATTCCCGACCGACCGTAGCTCAGTGGTAAATGAATATGCATGTTTGCCCAACCGACGGTAAATATAATACATAACTTTCCAACTGGTGGTAACTGCCCGACCGGCCGTAGCACAGTAGTAAATGCATGAAGATGCATGCATAACTATATTATAAACATTAACATCTCTATCATATACCTCAATAGGGACTAGATACATACTTAGACATGCTTGAATATCATTTTACGAAAATGAATAACATAGACATCCTTAACTGCTAAGAGTAGAACCTTTTATGGAATAGCATTACGTTTACGTCTTGTTACTTGGATCATGCAAAAAGAAAGAAGGATTAGTCTTAACATACCTGAGACGGTTATCCGGACAATCGCTCTAACACACGATAATTGCGACAAAACACGTGATGGGAAGACCGGAGTAGGAAAAATCCGTATGATGTTCTTGAGAAAGATTGCACAGCGCTCCTTTAGAATCGCAAAATCTTACGCTTCAATGTTTGATCACTTTGAAAATCTTAGCATCTCACTTTAAAATTTATGAACCATGTTACTAATAAAGAATGAGATGTTTCTCTACAAGAATGGAAATGACTGTACCCTTTTTGTGGCTTTCTTGATAACACTTCTCCATCCAAATGATATAATGTAGTTATCACTTCAAATATTGACACCTTTACAAAGTGAATAAAGAGTCATCAAATATAAGATGTATTGCTGCTACGTTAAACTTCAAGACTTATCCAAAATGTCTTAGATAATTACCAATTTATTTATTAACTTGGTAATTCCCCACTAATCAATAATTAACCAATTACCCACATAATTGAGAATTATCTCAAATTACTTAAAATACTACTCATTTTCAACATACCTTATACACCTCCCTATCATGGTCACGTGGTACCTTGTACGACACTAATCCATAAATACTAGGTATTTTAGCTCGGGCCGTATTTTATCCAAAAACGACAAATTTCGACCAACCTCATTTTTCTTCAATTCGTTTACCCTCTCACCTTCACAACTTACTTATCACTTGTTATAAATATTATAAATACTTATTACCTAAAAAAAATTGGCTTGTCCTCATCTTAAAGTACTAATATTACAATATTAAAATAATAAATCGTGGTACCATATAAAATCAATGCATATACTATTATTTCGTTAAAACATCCATGTAAAAATACCATACTAACATAATATCTAACGATATCAAGGTTATAAACTTACAGGGTCTCATAATAATAATATATTAAACCTTCTATAACCTCCTAATAGACATAATCCCTTCGAACTCATGTGGATTTACTACGGCACATCCTAATGCTAAGGTACGGTATGTAACATCCTTCCCCCCTTTAGAAACATTCGTCCTCGAATGTTAACTCTTTTAGATTTTCAAAACTCTCGCTATGGTCTCCTCTGTATACTTAACTAAAACCAAACCTCTATCTGAGCTCTAGACTATTTACAACCTTTTGTACTTGAGTATCTCGTATCTTCTTCACCTTTACCTTACTTACCTTTCAATCTTCCATCGTATCTCCTGTTTCTTTCATAACTTCCCTTCCACATAAGTAGAAATTACATCTACACCATAAAGCTCTATTGTGATAGCACCTCTAGTACATACAAAATTCGGTGGAAACTTTATACTGACTTCTTATGACTCAGCTTTATGGCACGATCTCGAAACAAAAGAAGGGTAAAATTTCCCCTATAGCCTCTCAACTATAAATTTGGCGCACAACACACCCATAAATGAGACTCTACTAGGCACGGCTTTGTAGACTCCCTAGGACACGACCCGCTCTGATACCACTTTGTCATGCCCCGAACCTGGGGAGGCGTGGCTGGAACCTGGTGCCGTGCTGGCCCGAGCGAACCACTCTGTAACTCATGATCGTTTGACCAAAACTAGAACATACATAGTTCGAGTTAGCCGGACTCATTCCTTTTGTAACTATCACGGGCCAACATGGCCACAACTCATAATGTACAAGTGTAAGTGGGCGAACACTGCATCAATAAACTATCGTTCTTAAAACATGAATACATAAGGGCCGTCAAGGCCTCTGACATACTGTACAAAATGAACCTCTGTCTACAAAGCCTCTATGATTATTTGACATCAAATGGGACAGGGTACCGGCCTACCCATAAGTCTGTAGAAAACTTTTGACACGATAACATAGACTCGGCTGCACTCTGAATGAGGTGGAGTTTTACCAATCCTTCACTGAACGCTAACCTCATCTACCACGAGGGCTCGACAATCTGATTATCTATACCTGCAAGTATGAATGCAGCATCCCCAACAAAAGGACGTCAGTATGAACAATGTACTGGGTATGTAACGTAAAACTGAAACGTAATAATAAGTCAACATTACTTTAAATACATATAAAAATCAACCTAAATCTCTGAAGTGCCATCGTATATGCATACTTATAATTATATATACAATACTTCTCTTTGTATCTATTATCCATATCATATGATGCATGACTTCCCAACTGATCAGTGGTAACTTCCCGACCGGCCGTAGCGCGATGGTAATTGCATAACTGCCTGACCGGACGTTGCTCGGTGGTAAATATGTAACTGCCCAACCGGCCGTAGCTCGGTGTTAAATTCATGATTGTCCGACCGACCGTAGCTCAGTGGTAAATAAATATGCATGTCCGCCCAACCTGCGGTAAATAATAATACATAACTGCCCAACCGGTGGTAACTGCCCGACCGGCCGTAGCACAGTGGTAAATTCATGAAGATATATGTATCACTATATTATAAACATTAACATCTCTATCATATACCTCAATAGGGACTAGATACATACTTAGACATGCTTGAATATCATTTTACGAAAATGAATAACATAGGCATCCTTAACTGCTAAGAGTAGAACCTTTTATGGAATAGCATTACGTTTATGTCTCGTTACTTGGATCATGCCAAAATAAAGAAGGATTAGTCTTAACATACCTGAGCCGGTTCTCTGGACAATCCCTCTAAAACACGACAATCGTGACAAAACACGTGACGGCAAGACCAGAGTAGGAAAAATCCGTATGATATTTTTGAGAAAGATTACACGTGCTCCTTTAGAATCGCAAAATCTTATGCTTCAAAGTTTGATCACTTTGCAAATCTTAGAATCTCACTTTAAAATTTATGAACCATGTTACTAATAAAGAATGAGATGTTTCTCTACAAGAATGGAAAATGACCGTACCCTTTTTGTGGCTTTCTTGATAACGCTTCTCCATCCAAATGATATAATGTAGTTATCACTTCAAATATTTCCACCTTTACAAAGTGAATTAAGAGTCATCACATATGAGATGTATTGCTGCCACGTTAAATTTCAAGACTTATCCAAAATATGTTAGATAATTACCAATTTCTTTATTAACTTGGTAATTCCCCACTAATCAATAATTAACTAATTACCCACATAATCAAGAATTATCTCAAATTACTTAAAATATTACTCATTTTTAACATACCTTATACACCTCCGTATCATGGTCATGTGGTACCTTGTATAGCACTAATCTATAAATACCGGGTATTTTAGCTCAAGTCGTATTTTACCCCAAAATGACAAATTTCTACCAACCTCATTTTTCTTCAACTTGTTTACCTTCTCACCTTCACAAATTTACTTATCACTTGTTATAAATATCATAAATACTTTAACATAAAAAAAATAGTCTTGTCCTCGTCTTAAAGTACTACTATTATAATATTAAAATAATAAATCATGGTACCATATAAAATCAATACATATACTATTATTTCGTTAAAACATCCATGTAAAATACATATATTTTCTCAACTTTTTATTTTGCTAATCTCGTATAAAGAGTACAAATTCTCGTATGCTTAATTCTTAAAATGGTAAAAAGATAACCTTCTTTTCTTGTGAGAAAATAATTTCTATCTTTACAACAAAGAAAATCTCATACACTTTCTCATATTATATGTATAATCTACCATATTCGAAAATAGTAATAATGTTATCTATCCAAAATTATATTTATAGAACTTTTACTAAAATACTCCACTTAAAAGAAAATACCATACTAACATAATATCTAACATATCAAGGTTGTAAACTTACAGGGTCTCATAATAATAATATCTTAAACCTTCTATAACCTCCTAATAGACATAATACCTTCGAGCTCATGTGGATTTACTACGACACATCTTAATGCTAAGGTACGTGATGTAACAATGCTGAGGTCGTACGACCTGATCCAGAAAAATGTGTTGACTACCGAGGGTTGACCGACGTGAACCATAGATGCATCTATTATACTTTCGAGACATTCAACACGATCCACATGAAGAGAGAATACTCTATGACCTCCGATTAACGGCTACTACAATAATAATACTCAAGGAGGCATAATTTCCACTAACGGTTAAGTAACCCGTTAATACTCAAAGTAATGAAGCTGTGTCTTTACAAATCCTTTATCTAATATCAAATATAATTTAAGTAATTAAACTTAGAAGTTGAGTACAAATAATACAAGTAATACATGGTAGAGTCCTAAAACTACCCGGACATAAGCATGATTTATTTTAGCTACGTGCGGACTCTCGTCACATCATGCGCACGTAGCACCCACAATTATTAGCAAACAATCATTTATAGCACCTATGGGGAAAATTCACTCTTACAAGGTTAGGCAAGAGACTTACCTCGTTTTCAAGTTCTCTTCCCGGTCCACAATTCAAAATAAAGCCTCACATCGGTGCCACGCAATCTGAAACTAACCAAATATTGTATAAATTAATCAATATATGCTCAAAAATTTATAATTTAACTACTAGAGTAATTTCCCAACCCAAATTGAAAGATTCTTAAAATTCACCTCCGGGCCCACGTGCCTGGATTCTAGTATTGTTTGTAAATAAAAGGTTCCTATAACCTCACGAACACAAATGTATAACTTCTACTAAATTTCATAATTATATTCGTGGTCTAATCACATTTTTATCAAACCTAGGTTTTTCAACAAAATACTAACATTTTCTACAAATTTCATGTAAAGATCTACCCATAATCTATGTATTAAACTCACATGTGTAGAATACACTTACCTCAAGATGCTAGGTGAAAATTCCTCTCTCAAAAGCTCCAAAATCGGTCACAAGATGAGACAAATGAACAAAAGAGGCAAAGTCCTGTTTTTAATAAAGTCTCTGCTCAACGATCCTACTTCGTGATCGCGGAAGAGGCCCCACAATCGCGTAGGTTTTCCTGACCAAAGCTTCGCGAATGCGGCCATACCTTCACGAAACGACCATACCTTTGCGAACGCGAAGGGAAATTGGCCAGCATCCCCCCGGAACTAACTTCTTCTACGTAAACATGGGCATATGTATGTGAACGCGATGAACAATGGCCCAGAGCATTGCGATTGCGAGCTCCTCTTCGTGAACCAGTAGAACAAAACCTCCCCCTATCCCATTCTTTCATCACGAACGTGAGCCAATTTCTGTGTTCGCGAAGAAGGAAACCAGAACCAACAAGTGCAATTGTTTTGGACTTAGCTTTAGGCGGTCCGAAACATACTCGAGCCACCCTGGACCCCATCCAACTGCCCCAAAAAGCAGACATGATCGAACCCTCGAAACGCGTAAAACAACATCAAAACTAATAATCATACCCAAAAACCCAATAGAATCTACTTATGAACTTCAAACTTCTCAACTAACTACGAACGCGCCGAATCGTACTTACACTACTCAGAATCACCCCAAATTTTGCGTACAAGTCATAAATCACCATACGGAACGACTTCCAGGCTCAAAATCCCAAATGCACCTCGATAACTCCAAAATTTACTTCAAAACAAATTTAAAGAACTAGAAAGCCTTTAATGAACCAACATTCAACATTGGGTGCCGAAATGCTCCCGGATCACCTGAAACCCGATCTGAAAATACGTCCAAGTCCAAAATCATCGTACTAACCTATTGAAACCATCCATCCCGTTTCCGAGGTCGTTACAAAAAACATTGGCTCAAGTCAAACCATCTTAGGCCAATATTAAGGAATCAAGTGTTCCACTTTTGACCCGAACCCTTCCAAACCCAAGTCGACCATCCCTCAATGTCAAAAAATAGTAAAGGCACCTATGGAGAGTCTTAATTAGGGGAAAAAATCTAGAAAGCAAAACGACCAGTCGGGTCGTTATACATTATCTTACTCGGTGCTTTACTATTTTAAATGGTTATCACACTTTGACTTTAGTTGGATTCTCAAAATATACTCATTACCCTGTTTTTTTTAGCAAATCCACTAGGCAGGAGCCTAGGGGTAGTTTTATTAATAATAAAAATAAAAAGAACCACATTGGAATAGTACAAATAAGGGGGACAATAGCACCAGTAGTGTTGCCTCTATGCCTTGGCTATATAATCACTCCTCTGCGCCTCACAATGCCCTATATGACAGCTCATGTAGAGGATCATGGTGTAGCTGCCGGCAAAGTCTCACGAGGACATATAATCTCATAGCCATTTGGATATCTTTCCAAAGGCATATGACTAGAGTAACACAAATTGGGCTAAACCTTACCTTATTAATCCTATCGAGGCATAAAATAGCCTCATCTACTAGCATGCATGTAGAAAATAAGAACTAGAGAGTACCAAATATTCTATGATCATCATAGAGTTTATAACATACTCTGTGATGATATTACATAATACTATACTAATGTGCTGATAAAATATAAAGATGGAGCAGTAGGACTGTTGGTCTTTCTTCTCTTGTCTTGTGAACTCTTCAACTTGTATACTCTTGTCTTCATCATCTATCCTCTTCAAAATATCTTCAAATTTTATGCTTTCTTTTTTGAACGATTGGACTTTGTAGATGTAGATGGGACACTCTGATTTTGTTTGGAAACTCTCATAGGAAGCCGCCTAATGTTTGCTTCCTCATTCACTCTACCATCCCAGCTCTTCTTCCTTGTATGTTTCTTCTTGCTTTGTCCACTGTGCATAGGTGATAAATCACCTTTTTTCGCTGCCTCTTGCCGACATTTTTGAATCATTTCATCTTCCTCTCCATCTTCACATGTCTTTTCCCACGTTGACAGAATTTGGCCAGTTTTGGAATGTTTCTTGTGCCATCAACACATTTGCATCGTGTTTAATTACCAATGCTGCCTTGTTTTGATTATGTTGTGTGCCTTGCTGCTTGTTATTGGTCTTGTTCAAATGACCAGCACTAGCCACTTGCTTTGTATTAATAAAGTTTAGGGGCTTAGAACTTACCAACACATCAAGTAGATTTCTGTACTCCAACGTGATACCAGGTGCTGTTATAGCCTGTTGTTGTTGTCCCCAAGTTGTTGGTGTTACTGCAGCTCTTGAAGTGATTGCTATCTGCTGCTGCTGCCCAGCTTTGTTTATTGAAGCTGGAGTATTACTAGGGATAAAGGCAGGTGAATTAGAGTTAAGTTTGCTTGAAGTTGCAATAACATCTTTCCTTGGCAACGCTGGTGAACTAGTTGAGTGCATGTCTTCTCCTTCACTCTCTTGATCAAGACCATCAGTCGATCTCCATCATATTCAGCACCCTAGTTCTCATCATCATCATGTTCACATTGATCTTCCCAGAGTTTTGATTTAATAACCATAGCCTTCACATTAGCTTGTATAACCTCGTTGTTGTTTCCAGTAGAAAGCATTAGTCGCCCAGATTCCCCACCATGTTCACCACACGACTCCATAGATTGTGTAGGAACTTCAAACACGGATTTGTTCAAAGTCACGATTGGTTGTTTAACCATATTGGTGTGCGTTACCATTGCTGCCTGGGCCTCTTTAATAATCTGTTCCACATGTGGGCTGGAGAAGTGCAAAGTTGGAGAAGTGTGATCACCAACAGTAAAAATCTCAAGCTTTGAATTTTTCTGCTGCTTTTCACGATCTGTAGCGCTGGTAATTAATGATCGTGTATCATCATCCTCTCTTGATCCTTATTTCTAGCCTCATTCATAGCATGCTCACCATCATTCTCCAACACATCAAAGGAGTTTGAAATCCCAATGGCTTTAGATGGTATAATCTGATTTTGAAGGCCTGGAGATTGCTTCTTGCTAGGTGATCTATTCACCACTGTCCAGTTGTTAGTATTTGTATCAGTCTTGCTTCGAGCTGTAGCTGATTGTCTTGGAGTATTAAGTACCTGGTCAGCACCTTTAGTCATTGAATGATCAGCCCTAGGAGTTGTTCGATCCATAGTAGTGTTCAATGAAACAGTAGGATTCACAATCCCAGGTGCAACCTGCTCCTTTTCAGTTGAGACTTGAGGTTGTTTAGATTCTACATTCACCACCTTATACCCTGTTGAAGCTTCATACTCCCAACTCCATAACATCTACATGATTTTCCTCGACAGTAGCTTCCACACCTGTAGCAATTGAACCATTCACACCAGTTGCATTCACAGTAGTAGCAGCAACTGGTTCTTCTCCAGCTTTGTCCAGTCCTACCACTGCTACTGCTGATTTATCAGCTGGTACACCAGCAGTTAGAACACCAAGTGCCTCCATACCCCTACAATCCTTAACATTAGTTTGTAAAGGTGTATTCACATCCTTATGAAGCCTTGCAAAAGCTGTAGCAGCAGGGACATCAGCTGCGCGTTCTGCAGCATCAATATCAACAGATTATTTCAACAGCACACGATCTTGCCTAGCCTTCAAATTTTTCTGTTGGTCCCCAGTAACTTGCCCAACTTCCTGATCATCAACTATAGCCATAACATTCCTTGTCTTGTCATTAGTAACCACACCTCTAACACCAGTCCTAGATGAAATAGGATCCTTGTGAGATGCATTCTCCTGAGCAGTCCATGTTCCTATAGATACAATTTGCCCTTCCCTACTTAGTGTTCGATCAACTGGAACATCTTCAGCTTGTTGTTTTTGCAACGATTTAGCATTCAAGTAATCCCTTGCATCACCTTGTAATTTTTCAATACTACTTTGATCATTATTTTCATCTCCAACTACTTCTACCATTATATTCTTCTTTCTAAGTACGCGACATGCCGATTCGGCATGTCCTTGATGCTTACAAACATTGCAATAACCTGGAAGATTATCATAGACAACCTCTTGAAGAACCTCAACGACCTTACCAGATTCATTGTCGACATGCTGTAATCGAATACGTTGCGGCATCTTAGCAACTAGATCAACGATAACTCTGACCCTAGCAGTGCTAGGTCTAGATTTCACCTGTGTTGCTTTGTCGATAGTGATTGGCTTCCCAACTGCCGATGCAATAGATAATAAGGACTTTCTAGCAAACAGTTCTGGAGATAAGTTAGGCAGAAAACTACGCAAATCTTGCGAACCTGGAGATCGCGGCGATACTTTGACGACAACTGCTTGGTGAAGTCCCTCCTCCACATCAAAAGATTGTCTTTCTTCCATTGTAAATTGTATTGTAGGTTCTCCATGGATTATATGAATTGGTTTTAGGGACAACTTTGAAGTCGTTTGGACAGATTGGTTTGTAGATAGGCGTTTTGCATATGATTGTTGATCATTGTTGTTTATGTTTTGCTCGCTAGGGTTTAAATTAGGCTCTCCCACAGCTTGAAGCTGGGGAGAGACGATGGCTGTCATGGATGCTGTTTGATGTTTATTTTACTTAAAATTATTATCACATTTTTCTTTTAACAAATTCTAAATTTAACTCGTTAATTTAACTGTTGTTTTGTTTTATTTAAACATAATATTGTTAACTTTATTTTATTTATTTCTAAATTAAACCTATATGATACTCTATTTTATATAAATTGTACTTTATTATATTTGATGTGATTTCTAAAATAAACTCATTATCTCATTTGACACCTTAACTTATTCAAGATTGTTATTATGCTTTATGGTGTTTAAATATATCTCTCGATCATTTTAACTGATATTTGGCACGATTGTAATGTACATGGTAGTACATGGGTTTGCCGTGCAAAGGAATTGTTATTATGGGCACTAGATGCCATACGTGTAAGATTGGAAGTTGTGGCTCATGATTTGTGATTACGAGGTGTGGTGCCTCGGGGTAATTCTTGTTGTGCGTTGAGAACAATTTGATTATTTCGGTTGTCATATGTTTCTCCTTATTTGAGTTCATTCATATTTCATCTATCTTCTGATTGTGTTGCTGCCGTATTACCTATTTACTTCTTGTTGCTATTTGTGTTTCTATTATTTCATTGTTAGTCGTAAATTGATAATCCTTCCGCTATTAGAATTATATTGATGTTCCATCCATTGTAGCTTTATGTTATATCTTGCACAGGTTTCTATGTCTAGTAGGTGTCTTGACCTGACCTCGTCACTATTCTATCGAGGTTAGGCTTGATACTTGTTTACCTTGAAAATGGTAATTATAATTATATTTAATTTTGTGGTTCTAAAAATACGTGATCTATTTCAATACCAGTTATTTAAGTAGTAGATTCTTGGTGAGAAGTAAGAAAATGAAATAAGAGCGAAGGGTGGTGAGATTATGCAAACTGAGCAGTGGAGAGACGGGGTATCGAGCTTGGTCAAGATGGGCCTCGAGGTCGAGCTCGAGAGCTTGACAAGGGGCTGTCGAGGATGATATAGCAGTATTGAAGGCTTCGAAGATGGCCTATTTATGAGTAATAATGAGTAATGAATGAAGAACAACTAATGAACACAATAAATGAAAGGCAATAAATCAATGAAACAATTGTAGAGAATGTTTTAGTTAGAGAGCAGGAAGTGTTCTTGTTCTTGTATTGAATATCATGTGTCTTACAAAATGAAAAGGGTCCCCTTTATATATGAGGAGGAATCCCAACATAGTACATGTGTAATTATTACAAAAGAGAGATAGCTGGTACCACCATTTAATGCCACGATACGGGCTTGTACTATTTTGCGTACTTGGTCAGCTTTAACCACGTGCCTTTTGGGAGTTTCCCGCCTTTCCATGATGATCTTCGATCTATACTGCTCCGGGGTCGAGAATCCTCGATATGCCCCCTCGATGCCAAAACTCTAACGTTCGAGCATTCTGAGTACCGCAATGACCGTAAAATCGGGCTCTCCGATTTTAGTCGTATACAGATAGTCCCCACATTTCTTAGAATGAAGTGATAAGAAATGGTATTTACTTCTTGTTTTTTCGATATCCCTATTATGACATAAGTCTCTTCAGAGCATTAAATGATGTGACATAAAAATCTGTGCAGAGGTCGCTGTCAACACAATTCTCGAAAATCCCAAGAAACGTTATTGGTTCGACCTTCCGCTTCAAGCATGCCCAAAGGGCCTCTATAAATACTTCAATCACTTGCCTTTTCATAAAGTTACATCTTCTTCAAACCGTCAAACTTTTACTAAGTGTTTCCCACTCTTACCTTCTATCTGCGTTTTCTTCTTCATCTTCTCTCTTCAAAACTTAGTTATAACCATGGAAACAACTTCCAAAATGGTACCTCAAAAAGAGGGAGTTGCTTCATCATGCTCGTCTAAGGGCAAGTCAAAAAGTACTCCTACCATCGAGCAATGCATCCCTGGCCCTTTCGACATTGTCTCCGATTTCACGATTGAAAAACCCCTTTCTACACCGGGCTGATGCGAGCTTATGTCTCGATATATAAATGAAGTATCCGATACAGAGAGGGTAAAACTTGACTGCCGTTGGGGGAGGCGGCCCGAGTAGAAATCCCTACAGCTGACGAAAGCATAGTCACGCATAAGGCTTGTTTTCTCAGCGTGTATACATACCCTTTTACCTTAGGCACCGTAGATTCTTCCTCTCCATCGATTGACCCGGTGATTCTTGATTTTTGTCATCAATACCGAGTGACACTCCGTCAGATTTATCCTTCTTTTTGGAGGATTGTATATATGATTCGCCACTTTATCAACATAGTCGAGGGAATGACTTTCACCCTCGACCACTTAATCAGATTATACAGCCCTCGTCTCTTCCGAGGGGGCCTAATTAAGCTGCACCGTCAATCTACCAAGGCGTTCTTCGCCTGAATCGATGAAGATAAGGATCGGGGATGGATTAGGCGATTCGTTAGAATCAAAACTTTGTACGTCATTCCTGCTGACAGAATGCCGTTCCCGGAGGAATGAAATATGAAACGTAAGTATCCCTGAATTGAGTATGTTTTTCCATCTCTTTTTCTTTTGACTGATTTCCTTCTAATTGTGTAGCCACCGTTTGGTTTCCTGGCGCGGTCCAGGACCTTCCAGGGTGGGTCAAGCTTCTGGACTCTGCTTTTCCATACAACAAGCGCGTCTGGCGTGATCTGGCTAAAACACGGTGGCAGGCTAAGAACCACGATATGCTCTCGTTGTTGTTGTTTTCTCATTCTTTTGTAAGTACTTTTGATGGTGGTGTTTTTTATATAACACGCTTGTGCAGGACTTGGGGAAGGCGTATTGATGAGACCGCCCCCTCCTGGTGAGGAAGAGGCGCTGAATACTGCCATGGACAAGGAAAGGAAGAAGGAGGCCTCATCGGAGTCTCCAAAATCCAAAAAGGCAAAGGATCAAAAGCCCAAGACCGATGCCACGGTCCTATCCTTAATGGACGTTGAGAGCCTGCGAGCCAAGGAGGAGAGTAATGATTGTTTAACCAAAGAATTTGATTCTTTGTCCAAAGCTATTTTAAAAAGAACACGAGTTTCTGATAACCAAAGAATAAGATTATAATTGTAGGCAAACTTGTAAATGGAAAGCAGTAAGATGCACAAAAAGTAAGTATATTGCAATAGTAGTTCGGATGTCCCTTTACAAGTTATATTTTACTCCCTTATATAGGGAATTTCCTAATATAACGTCTGCCTTTTTCAGTGATTGAGCATTAATGACTAATTATGACATTAATGTAACGTTACAATGAGTAACCGTAACTGTTGCGTGAATGTTGTGTAACGTGTGGATCATTAATTGAAGATCTCTGAATCCGCCCTTTGTTTCGCCCAGATACGTTTTGACCGTGTCTCTTCATCTTCTCAATTAGGTTGAGACATCTGTAGCTAATTAACCCGTGGGTGTGATTTGCCGTGCCTCTTTGCCTCATACCTCTTCATAGAGTCCCGTCCAGCTGTCGTGTCTTCATTGCTCCACGTAGACTTCTGAGTCATCAAGATTTATTACATGTGTGAAGCTCTTTTTTTCCAATACAGATAGTCCCCCCACTTACCATATATTTATCGATCAATATTTGGTAAGTGGATACTCATTTATGGTGGGAATATTTTTCCGCCGCTTCACTCGAATCATTGCATCTTTTTCTGTACGTAAGCTTCACTTTCATTTAATGCTTATGCCATGTGGCATTTCTGGATTGGTTCTGCAATTGTTCAGCGCCTTTTAGGGCTTTTTTGCGGCTGCATCAGTTACGAAGTGACATCTTCAATTATGGCTTTCACATCATTATTTTTTCCTATTTTTGACGGTTATCTTCGAGTATAATACCCCCTTTTCTTTTCTTTCACGAAAAACTTCTAACTTTCAAACTTTATTTGTAAAGAACTTTTTCCTTGTCTTTGTAGATATGTCTTCTTCAAACCAATCTAAGAGAGTCATAAACATAGATGATTTGACTCTCTTCTGCTCCAACACGGAGTAGGATAGGCGGCAGGTTGAGGAGTTTAGGTTCTACTCCATCAAGGGGTTCTTCCTCATCTCAAATTACTTCTCCTTCTTCTTCTAGGTCTTTAACTTCTCCGAGGGCTAGGGCTTCTAGATCTTCGTCCAAAGGTAGAGAACGTCACGAACCTTTGCGCGAACCGAGGATCGATGAAATAGTACCTGTAGAGTTCACTTTTGCTAGGGATAGTCAGGCCCTTAGAGATCAGGTTTCTTCATTATCATCTCTTGATAGTGTTGACAAGTACCCTACCCAACTCACTGAAGGTTTAATTCCTCTTATACGCAGGACTGTCATTGGAGTTTCGATTTTCCTATAATCATTCCGAACAGTAACCAAAGAATAACGTCACAAGACGGGGCATTCTTTTGCTTATACCTATCCCTTTACATTAGGGTTCAAGCCTCCCATCAACCCAGTAAATCATCGAGTTCTGTCGATTTTTCAAAATTTTCTTGGGACAAGTTGGTCCTCTTGTATGGCGAGTCGTTGCATGTCTTAGATACTTGGATACCTTCACTTCGATCCCCTTTACCTTTCATCATCTTATTCACCTCTATTCCCCAATGTTTTTTCGTCAGGGAATTTTTACCCTAGCTGCTAGGAGTAAAATGGTGTTAGTGACTTTTGAATATGATAAGGATCGAGGTTGGTTTCTTCGGTATGTTGCTGTTCCTACTGCTGGTTTAGTTGGTGAAGAGAATCTTCCCTTCCCTGAGAAGTGGAATTTTGCACGTGAGTACATTTTTGCTCACATTCCTTGCTTTTTGCTTTAGATATTTTATCAATACCATAGCTATTTCTTCTTTTTGCAGCAATCATGGGAACCGTCGAGAATGTCTCCGGTTTCAGAGATTGGGTAGAAAAGCTTTTGTTAAATGCTCCACTGGAAGAACGTTCGTGGAAGTACCTATCTGAGAGGTTTGGTTGGAGAGTTAAGACCCATGGTAATTGAAGTTTTTATTTGTACTTGTTTATTCCTTTGAGCATTATTTAACCCTTTTCTTTTTATAGGGTTTCCTGCTCGTGGAGTTTCTGCATTTGCGTCTGTTCCCATGTTATCCCTGGCTCAGGCCCAGGAGATCATTTCAGGCTCTTCTTCTTCAAAGAAAAAAGCAGGTGGTTCAAGGACCTTGGGAGAAGAGGAGGAAGAGGAGGGAACTTTGGTACATAGGTCACGCAGAAGGAAGGTGGTCTTAGACGACGAGTCTACACCTGTCATCGTGCCTTCCGTGCCTGAAGTTGGACTTTCTGCCTCCGAGGATGCTACTCCCTCTCCCGTTCGTAAATCTGTTGGCCAATTGTTCCGTGAAGGTTTTGGTTCTGTTGCTGATGAAGCTCCCTTGGATGTTTTCTCTCCAACTCTTAGAGAACTCCCTTCAACTGTTCTAGTTATTTCTCCTGTTCTCGTGGCTATTCCTGCTCCTGTCGTTGCTCCCTCTCCCATGGCTTTTTCGGCCCCTCAAAATTCCTCACCCGTAGCTCCTGCATATCTACCTGCTTCCGCGCCTTCTGTTACAGAAGTAGGGTCTTCCAACGGAGAGATGAGGCAGGTGATGATAGAAGTTCCAGCGCAGGG
Source organism: Nicotiana paniculata (assembly GCA_005239505.1). Taxonomy (NCBI): domain Eukaryota; kingdom Viridiplantae; phylum Streptophyta; class Magnoliopsida; order Solanales; family Solanaceae; genus Nicotiana; species Nicotiana paniculata. Next base: position 32,052 of record ML341669.1, on the reverse strand, counting down.
TAGTCTCTTTAAAAAGTCTGGCCAACCTGATATGTGGTTGAAACCATTGATAGGCCCGACAGAGAGAGCTAAGTTGGACAACCACAATTCCCTTACATGGGCTAATGAAATCGTGCATACTTCTTTAAAGGTAAAATGCATTTTCTTTTGTTCATTCTTGTGCATGTATTTACCATATCTAATTGGCTTTCTTTTGCAGATCAATATTATTGGCACAGAGCTTATGAAAAGGATTTCTCATACGGAGCAGGAAGTGAAAGAATGGCGTGCGGAAGCAGATAACTGGAAGGAGCAGTATGAAAGATTAAGGCTCGACATGGAGGCTGTAGAAGAAGAAAAATATACCTTGGAGAAGCAAGTGAGGGTCATGACGGCAGAGTTGGCCATGGAGAAGGCATCCTCTGATCAGGCAGACAAGGATAAGAGCGTCTTAGAGTCCTCATTCGTGGAGAAGCTGTCTCGTGCCTCTGAAGAGGTCAAGAGTTTGAAGGCCTTACTAGACCAAAATGAGGAGTATTGGGGCGAATTAGTGCAATCCCTTACTCAGACCCAGGAAGATCTCCGTAACTCTTTGGAGAAAGTTCAATTCCTGGAAAGGTCTTTCACTCCTTTAAGGCCTCTAATGATGCTACCGTGACTGAGAGGGATGAACTAAGAGCTGAAGTTATGCTATGGGAGAAAGATTACAAATCTTTTGAAGATAGGGCAACTGTCGATGTTAGTTGGGCGTATATGAACTCTCGCCTCGACACATTGACTGAAATGAGTTGAGAAGGTTTCAACCTTGATGCTGAAATTGCAAAAATCAAGGAGTCCATTAAGAAGGCTCAACAAGGTCAGAATCTCTCTTCACCTGAAGGTGAGGCTCTTGCTGCCCAAGTCTCTTCGTCCCAAGTCGCTCCTGTTCCTTCTGCTAGTGAAGGCAACCCCCCTCCTGAAGAAATTTAAGAAGTTGGTTCATCCCCCCCTTTTTTTATCTTTGTCTCAATTGGTGGTTACCCCCAGTCCCATCGGGGGCAAATTTGGATCTCTTTAAAGTCCCCAAATGAAAACTTAGGGGCACCTCAATGTATAAAAATTCTATACGGCTAAGTATAAGTTAATACTTAGCCGTTTTAATATATTAATACAAGTATGACTTTTGTTTTCCGTTGAGTTTCTGTTTCACTCTTTAAGTCTTTTGCATGATTTATTTTTTGATGTTTTAGTTTTACCTCTGAGTTTTGCATATAGAATTATTTATATTACTTGTACCTTTTCTTAATAGGCACGGTGTCATATTAAATGTGTGCCTTTTTGTAGTAGGCATAATTTATGGAAGAGGGCCCTTTTTTGATCGACACTTAATGAAGAAGACGTCTCAACTTCATAAAGGTGGAATAATGCAATAGAGTGATAGGAATTTTTCACATATTTAAGAATGTTTCTGAGGAAAGTTTTTTATTTGAACTTTCACAACTTTTTTAATGTGTTTGATTATCGTCTAAAACTCATGTTGCAACTATTTTCTTTTAACAGATTTGATATACACTTGTATTTCGTAACTTTTTTTCGTATGTAACAGTTTTTTCGAGTTAATACAAGAGAGCAACTGTTTTTCGTTCGTAAAATTTTTTATTCAAGTTAGGGTTTTCACCCGTAACTATTTTTGTCGACAACAGTTTTCAATAAGCACGAGGAAAATTCTTTTGCATCCGTAACTGTTTTATTTGATAACAGGTTTTTGCAAGTACAAGGATTTTGATCTTTCATTATTTGATAACAGTTTTCTATATGAGTACAAAGATTTCGTGACTGTTTCTAGTTATAACAGTTTTGAATGGGTACAATGATGATGATCTTTTATCCATAACTATTTTTGGTTACAAAAAATTTTCTTTTGAATAAGTACAAAGATGCGCATTTCTTCCTCGTGGCTAACATTGCTAACATTTTGCCTTTTAACCTGAACATGTTCGAAGGTTTTTTGGATTAGAGGCTTTGTGTTTGAGTCTTTGGCTCTTTCGATTTTGCTCGTATCACTTGTTTTGTTGGGTAGATGGATCTTCAGCTCGAGCTTTAACTTTTTGATAGTCTTTTTTGCTTCGTCTTTGCCTTCCATACTGTATAGTCCTCCAAGTGTTTGAGCTTTGAAGAATGAAATCTCGAGCAGTTGACTATTCCTTCCTTGTGGTCCTTTTCCTGAAAAGGAAAAACATACCGGACTCGAAGGTATATAATTTTTAGATGATGACTACTTAACCCTTTAAAACGTCCATCATCAAGTGTAACCTAGACCGGGAATTTAGTTATTTCCTCGCGTCTTTGCAGGTCTAATATCATCATCTGGTGATGGGTTAGCTTTATGCCTATCATCTAAAAAGGTTAGTAAAATTTCAAATGTTCAAAATAAAATCGAACGTGTGATACCTGACCGGGGGTACTTCTTTTCCTTAGAAGTAGTACTTCTTCAAGTGGATGGCATTCCAACTTGTTGGTAGTATTCTGTCGTCCATAGCTTCCAGCTCGTATGCGCCCTTCCCAGCTATGCCTCGGACTTTGTAGAGTCCTTCCCAGTTTGGACTTAGCTTTCCTGCGCCTGCTTCTTTCGTTGATTGAAAGACGTTTTTGAGGACGAAGTCCCCAATCTTGAAGTATCTGAGATGAGCTTTACGGTTGTAATAACGCTTTATGATTTGTTTTTGAGCTGCCATCCGTATTAGTGCTGCTTCTCTCCATGGTTCGAGCAGGTCCAGATTGGTCCTCAATTCGTCGTCGTTTGCTTCCTCCATGGCTGTTTTAAACCTTATGCTTGGTTCGCCAATCTCCATTGGTATTAAGGCTTCTGATCCATAGACAAGTGCGAACGGAGTTTCTCCCGTGGCTGTTTTTGAAGTTGTTCTGTATGTCCATAATACCGCTGGTAACTCATCAGGCCAGTTTCCTTTGGCTTTATCCAGTCGCTTATTTAAATTGTTGATCATTACTTTATTCGTTGACTCAATTTGACCATTAGCCACGGGGTGGTATGGCGTTGAAGTGATCCGTTTGATTTTCCAGCTTTCGAAGAATTTTGTGACTTGCGAGCCTATGAATTGCGGGCCATTATCACACACAATCTCTTTTGGTATCCCAAAGTGGAATATTATGTTTCGCCATAAGAAGCTTTTAACTTCCTTTTCTCGCACCTGTTTGAACGCTTCTGCCTCTACCCATTTTGTAAAATAGTCGGTTAGCATGAGCAAAAACCGTACCTGTCCTTTAGCTATGGGAAGATGTCCTACTATGTCCATACCCTATTTCATGAAGGCCATGGGGATATTATTGGATGCAATAATTCCGCTGGTCGATGCATGTTATTGGCAAACCTTTGGAATCTGTCGCATTTGGATACGAAGGCCTCTTCTTCCATCTTAGGCCAATAGTATCCAGCTCTGATTATGGTTTTTACTAAGGATCTCGCCCCTGAGTGATTTACACAGTGTCCTTCGTGGACTTCTTTCATCACAAACTTCATTTGATTAGGTCCGAGGCATTTTGCTAGGGGCGCTCCAAAAATCTTGTGATATAATGAGTTGCGAATGAGGCAGTACCGTGAAGCTTTACGGCGAAGTGCTTGAGCTGTTTTCTTGTCTTCAGGTATGGTGCCATTCTGCAAAAAATTTCGGATTTCGTTTCTCCAATCCCAGGTTAAATTGTTGAAAGTTACCTCATTTCTATCCTGGTCGATCGCTGAATGGAATAGATGAACGACAATTGCATTGTCTTTGTTTGTTACTTCCGTGACTTCTGCGAGGTTAGCTAATGCATCTGCTTCTGCATTTTCCTCTCTAGGTATTTGTACTACCTTTCATGTTTTGAATTGTCTCACGAGCTCTCGTGCCTTTTCCAGATATTGTTGCACCCGAGTCTCTCAAGCGATGTAAGTCCCCTGCATATGATTTACTACCAGTTGAGAGTCGCTTTTGATTACGATTTGCTCGATTGAAAGCTCTAGTACGAGTTCTAGTCCTGCAATAACAACTTCGTACTCTGCTTCATTGTTAGTTATAGGATAACATTTGATATCCTGCCGTGTCTTTTCACCCGTGGGTGATATTAAGACTATGCCTAAGCGGACACCTTTTATATTGGTAGAACCATAGGTAAATAGGGTCCATAGACCCGGATTAACACCGTTGAAGAGTTGTAACTCTTTCTCCACTTCAGGAACAATGCTATTACTAAAATCAGCGACAAAATCAGCTAAGATTTGAGACTTGATTGCAGTCCTAGGCTGATATATTATTTCATGTTCACTTAATTCTATGGACCACTTGGCTAATCTTCCTGACAGTTCTTGTTTATGCAGTATGTTTCTTAATGGATACGAGGTCACAACTGTGATTGGATGACATTGAAAGTATGGCCTTAATTTTCTAGATGCCATGATTAGAGCTGAGGCTAACTTTTCTAGATGTGGATATCTAGTTTCAGTATCCAGTAATGTCTTGCTTACATAATAAATAGGAGATTGTTTACCTTTATTATCCCTTACCCATACTACACTTACAGCAATTTCCGAGACAACAAGTTAGACGTATAGCCGCTCCCCCTCCTTCGGCTTTGACAATAACTGAGGTTTTGATAGGTAACCCTTTAGGTCTTTGAGAGCCTGTTGACATTCTTCAGTCCATTCGAACCGATTTTGCTTTTTGAGAACTGCAAAGAATTGTTTCTCGGAAATCTGCCTAAGGTTGCAATTCTTCCCGTTAGTATTTGAACTTCTTTTTTGTTTATAAGTACATCAGGTATTTCTTCTATAGACTTAATCTGATAAGGATTTACCTCTATTCCCCTATTCGATACAAGGAAACCCAAGAATTTACCTGATTCCACACCAAAAGCGCATTTTTCTGGATTAAGCTTCATATTATACCTTTCGTATCAAACCAATCTTCAAGAGTTTCCGTACCTCTTCGTCATTCACTTGGTTCTTGAATGGTCCTTGCTTTCTTTTCTTCTTTTCGACCGGGGCTCAGCCTCATGCCTATATACACTTTCTGTTCAGGCTTTTGTTCAGTCAATGGAACAACTTCGAGCTCTTCCATAGTTGTTTTGATGTGCTCGTCTTCCTCCGGTTCATGAATGACGTCCGGTCTGGAATCTACATCCGTGTGGTCCAATGTACCTTCCATGGTTACTTGATTCACCTTCGTGTCAGTTTTTTCTTTCGTACCTGTTTCAGCAATAATACCTTCCGTACCTATTTGGGTAGTAATTTCTTCCATGCCTATTTGGGCGGTGTTACCTGCTTTAGAGATTCCCTTATCTTTTGATTCTTCCACCTCTACTTTTTTGTTGTAGTGTACCACGGAATTTATATTTCTTGCGGTTTGCTGATCGCCTCTAATTTGCTGAATCCCTCATTCAGAAAGGAATTTAATTACCTGATGCAAGGTGGAGGGTATTGCTTTCATGTCGTGGATCCATGGCCTTCCCACGATTACGTTATAAGCCACATCAGTATCGATGACTTGGAACCTAGTACTTTCGATTACTCCCTCAGCATAAGTGCTAAGTTCAATTTCTCCTTTTGTTATAACCGTAGAGTTATCAAACCCTGATATGGCTCGTGCCCTTGGGATTACTTGATTCGCCAATAGCATTTCTTCCACGACTCTTAGCAAAATGATATTGACTGAACTACCTGGATCAAGCAACACCCTTTTTACGTTAGTGTCATGAATGAGTAAGTATATTACCAGATCATCGTTGTGAGGGAGCATTAATCCGCCGATATCTGCATCATCGAAGGTTATATTATCTGCTTCCAGATTTTCACGAACCCATTTTCCGTGTGTAATTGTGAAATTCGTGGTCGTTTTGTAGACCACTCCGTTTACTTCTTCACCTCCGTGTATCACGTTGACGGTTCATTTTGGAGATGGAGGTTTTGGGGGCTCCTGCCTGTTCTTCATGTATGCCTGTTTATCCTTTTCACTAAACAACTCTGTCAAATAGCCCTGTTTCAATAATTGTTCTACCTCACCTTGCAAAAATCTGCAATCTGCAGTTCTGTGTCCATGATCATTATGGAATTCACACCAGAGATCTGGGTTCCTCTTATTCGGATTCGACCTCATCTCTTTGGGCCATCGAACCTTATCACCCAAATTTCTTAACACTGAAATTAGTTCAGAGGTACTTACATTAAAGGTATGATCCCCAATTTGCGCATTACCTCTAGGTCGCTGACTTTGATCCCTTCTGGATCTAGATGAAGACGAGCCCGCATCTCTGCTTGGTGGTCCATAATCTGACATGATATTTTCGAACCTGGGACGAGTTTCACGTCCCGATGGTCCCATGTAAGGATATTACCTGTTTTTACCTGATCTCTTGTCTGATTCTGAATGCCTGGATCTGGTATAATCTTCCTCTTTCGGACGAGCAATGGTATCTTCTTCTATTCGAAGTTTAGTAATATTTAAGAATGTTTCTGAGGAAATTCTCTCAAGCTTTCCTTGATTCTTCTCATGGCTTCTGAGATTTTATCATTTAGATTACTTGCGAATGCCATGGCTTCCCAATTATCAGGCACCCTTGGTAGTTGTATTCTATCTCGTTGAAACCTGTCTACAAATTCACGAAGTAGTTCCGTATCTCCTTGTTTTATTTTAAAGATGTCCTCCATCCTTTTCTCGACTTTTTGCGCACCAAAGTGTGCTTTTATGAAAGAATCTGCAAGCTCAGCAAAAGAATCAAGAGAGTTTTCAGGGAGAAGACAATACCAGGTTAGCGCCCCTTTGGTAAGTGTTTCTCTAAATTTTTAACCAGGGCCGACTAAATTTCTTGTTTTGTTAAGTCGTTGCCCTTCACTCCGGTGGTAAAAGTAGTTACATGGTCGCGTGGGTCGGTTGTCCCGTCATATTTAGGTATGTCAGGCATTTTAAACTTCTTTGGAATGGGTACTGGTGCTGCGCTTGGTTTCCAAGGTTGTTGAGAATACCTATCAACGTCAATGCCTTTGATAACAGGTGGTACTCCCGAAATTTGTTCCATTCGATCGTTTTGTTCCTTCACTTATTTCTGCAAAGTTAGTAATAAAGTCTGTACTTCAGAGTTATTAGATATACCTGGTCTCGCTTCGAGAGATTCATTAGGAGTGTCTCCCCTTCCTGAGTTCGCCAACCCAGATTGAGGATTTTCTATGGTGATTGTATTATTGAGGGGTGGTGTCGGCGGTGCAGATAACACTGCCGGTAATCCCCTCGCAAATTCTTGCAAAGCTTGGCTCACATACTCTGCAATCATTTGCTTTACTCGATCTTGTTCCACCATTTGATCATTATTATCATTGTTGTTATTCGATCTTTCTGGGGATTGTTCCCTTGAACCACGTGGAGTTCTTGAAGGCGATGGAACTGGGGTTCCATTCCTTTGCTGGTTTTTGTCCTTGGAGTTCGACATAGTTCAGAGGATATCGCTTGAAAAGCAAACAAAGATTATCAGATTCCCAACAACGGAACCAATTTGTTTAACCAAAGAATTGGATTCCTTGCCCAAAGCTATTTTAAGAAGAACACGGATTTTTGATAACCAAAGAATAAGATTATAATTGTAGGCAAACTTGTAAATGGAAAGCAGTAAGATGCACAAAAAGTAAGTATATTGCAATAGTAGTTCGGATGTCCCTTTACAGGTTATATTTTACTCCCTTATATAGAGAATTTCCTTATATAACATTTTCCTTTTTCAGTGATTGAGCATTAATGACTAATTATGACATTAATATAACGTTACAATGAGTAACCGTAACTATTGTGTGAATGTTGTAACATGTGGATCACTAATTGAAGATCTCTGAATCAGCCCTTTGTTCCGCCCAGATACATTTTGACCGTGTCTCCTCATCTTCTCAATTAGGTTGAGACTTCCATAGCTAATTAACCCGTGGGTGTGATTTGCCGTGCCTCTTTGCGTCATACCTCTTCATAGAGTCCCGTCCAGCTGTCGTGTCTTCATTTCTCCCATAGACTGCTGAGTCATCAAGATTTATTACACGTCTGAAGCTCTTTTTTACCAATACAATGATACCTTCTCTTTGGTACAAAGGGCAAAACGAAGCGCTGATTCTTCGAGAGTTGTTGGGTGGTCGTCTGCTGAGTTGGAGGTAGCCGATACAGACCAGCCCTGTGCTGAGGAGACCCTCGAGAAGGGTTCAGGTGCAATCCCCGAGCCGCCCATCGGACATGGCACAGTCTGCATTGGTGAGCTCGGAGGGCTCGCTACTGGAGCTTTTTGGGATCGGGAAGAAGCCTCAATGGAGGATGATGTTGCTGGTGGATTTCACTCGGGCCCATCGTTTTCTCTAGGGGAGATACGAGATGCCCAAGATAGGAATGTCCCCGGCTCGGGGACCTCTGGTGGAGAGGATGACACATTTAGAGACCATTTCGAAGGTGTAGAGGAGAAGACCGATGTCGATTCCCCCATTGCCCTCGAGGAGGCCAAAAGGCTCCAAAAGCAGGTGAATTTCTTGAAATAATATGCTGTTCTATAACTTCCTACCCCTGCTTTCTAACTTTCTTCCTCTGTGGTGCTGCTCAAGAAGCTGTATGACCAAGCCTTCTCCAAGATGCAAGATGAGTTGACTCATCTTGGAGAGGAGCTTGAGAAGCTTATGTCGGAGTCGGTCGAGCTGGAGGCTCTGTGCTCGAAAAGAAAAGGAATTGGCTGACCTCCGGGCAGGCTCGGAGAGAGCGCTCTGAGAGAGGGCCGACTTCACTGAGCAGGTATTCTGGTACTCACAATTTTATCTTTCATCACCCCACTTGGTGCTAATCGGATTATTTTCTGTATCTCTCAGATTAGGCATAAGGATGTCCTAGTGGAGTAGCTCCGAGAGGATGTTGCAGCCAAGGACGCCGAAATCCTTGAGCTAGCTCGGCTGAATGATACCGCGACTTCAGAGAGGGACGTGCTTCGGGGGAAGTTATCCTCGATTCAAGACCTTCTTCAAGGTGCTCAGGAGGAGGCTGCTGCACTATTTGCGGCCAAGTCTGAGGCCAACGAGTTCGTCTCTTCGTACAAAAGGGATGCTGCTGCCGCGAATGACCGGGCTAGGGATATATCCGAGAAGGACAAGCTAAAACTGGCTCGGGCAGGTTCCCATGCTCGCATACAAGCTAGGAGACAAGCCTTCGAGGAAGTGAGCTCCTAGGGTGTCGATCTCTCTGCCGAGATCGAAGAAGCCAGGGCCCTGGAGGAAGAATCGGCAATGCCGACTACGTCAGATGAGGGCTCTGAAAGCGGCTCGGGCAGCAGCGAAGGCAAAGAGTAGATTCACCTACTGTTGCTCTTTTCCTTTTTTGTAAACAGGACCCTCAGGGGGAATTTTTGTAGAAATACCCTTGTAAATGCATTTTTGAAATAAAATATCTCTTTGTTACTGATCACACTCAACTATGCCTTATAAAAAGGACTAAGCAGACGTTGCAAATATAATCTGAGTATTTCGCCCATAATCGAATCCCATAGGGAATTAACCTATCAATTATAGTTGTTAGACTCACTTGATTCTTCGTACTCAACTTCCCAAAGATTATGAATATCAATTGTTGGTGTTTATACTAACTACAACTGAATGAAATTAATTAAACTAGACTATAACTATTGCTGGGTTGTAAACAAATGCGAGAAAGATCTAACCCCTGTTGATAGAATCCCTTCTTGTATATTTCATATAGTTTGTCCTAATTATATCTATCAATCATGAGCACTCTTTTTACCGTAAATCTCTCCGGAGTAATTACGACAATTTACTAGACGTACTCTCCCGAGTTACGCTAGCTATCTTTTAGTATAACTTACTATAGATTGCACCCAAGGTATCGTTATCCCTAATCCAACCTTTAAACCCTCGATTATTGATACCTCCTTTACTTTAGGAGTGGTGTTGTTCAACAACTACCTAAATATGCACTCTCTCCCGAGTAGATACACACTAAATAGGCACAGCTAATTGAGGGCCCTTCAATCAGCTACAACAAGAACTTAGTTGAACAAATAGAGATTAAAACCAAGCAAACTATATTAATATAACAAGATATTCATCCTCAACAGGTTCCACCAAAACCTTAGACTAAATAAGTTAGCTACTCATAATTATGCTAAAAACAACAATAGAAGAATTCATCAATAATGGTAGAAACACAAGGAAGAAAGATGAGATTTGATGCTCAATTTTCCTCCTTGCCTCTTGCCTTTTGATTTTCTTGAACAAGACTTTAAACCCTGATAATCCTCTCTTTTGGGCGAGTTGAGCCTTATATAGGTTAAGTGGAATTGTCCCAAGCTTCCAATTTTACCCCTGAAAAATAATGTGTGCGCGCTAATGGCTAAGTGTACTTCCTCTGATCACTGGGCTAGCGTGGTCGTGTTACTGAGCGCGCTAAGGCCGCGCTAATGGGCCTACATTCTGCCTCAAACACCTGGACTAGCGCGGCCGCGCTATGGCCGCGCTAATGGACTAGTAGTCTGCCTTAGCGATTTTCTTCCTTCTTTTCACACGCTAGAAATTCCAAGGGGCCTTTCTCCTTCAGTTTGGCTCCAAACACCATCCTAGGTCCTCATAAGCACACTTTGCTCCTGCGAAACATAAAATCCACAATTAGAGCCATTTTAACATCATTTAACATTCCTAAGACAGTAAGCATAATGAAGTTGGAGTATAAATAGACTCTAAACTATGTGAATCTAGCCTATTATCAACACCCCACACTTAAATTGTTGCTAGTCCTCGAGCAATCCACCCTACTCTACAAAGGTCCTTTCACTAAGCATTTCCCTAACGTGTCACACCACGAACATATTATAAGAATTGTACCTAGCAATGTAACATGTAAGTTCATACTTTCTCAATTTACTCTATACAGAGGTCAAGACTTACCTTTCCGTCATTGAATCAAGTGCCCTCACCTCACACCCGAGAGTAGTTCCACAAGAATAATATTAAGAACAAGTAGTAACTCAAAGAGAAAGAATTCACTCACTCTCAGAAAGAACATTCATATTCCACAAAGATACACCATAGGCTTGCCCGTAGTGTAATACTCTACTAATCGATCCCATTCAGTCTAAGCGATCAATTAGGTCTTCATTTGGTTGTAATGTAGGCTAAGGGACGGGTATGATATATTTAGATATAGTGACTAACCTCCCTAAGTAATTTTAATACATTTACTTTCGCTTTTAGACCATATTTATGCCAGACCAGACACTCCACCCCACTTTTCTTTATATTACCCCCAAATTTACTTAGGTAAAATTATATCACTTCACTACTTATCAAGGACTGCATTTATTCATTGTCCTTTTCTCTTTTTTTTTTCAAGTGGCGCCTATCCTTTCATTTTTTTTTCAAAACTTTGCACCTTTCTTTCTATTTCTTTGATTCCACTCAAAAACCAAACCACCACCCCACACTTTGACTTTTACATGTTCTCTAACAATTCAAGTGCTCGTGAGAGGTAAAGGGTTCAAACAGATGGCCATTCAAACAATTGGGTAAGGTTTGTAATGTGGTTGCCAAAGAAACATGCTTATAAGCTCAAATGGGTTAACTATGATAGATTACAATCAGGTGGGTATACTTTATATCTGTCTTAACAAAGAAATGCCTATATCACTTCTGATACTGAACGAAGCTACAATTTCGCTTTGCAAACACACATGGCAAGTTCTAGGCATCGAATGTGGAGCATAAAATACAATGCAATACACTTTACACACCTATGGCACATGACTCACTCCAGATTGGTTTATAAAGACACTCTCACCGAGTTTTCAAGTTAGTTACAACATAGAAATTATAGGCACTCCACACGAATCAACAATTGAGCCTAAGCGTCACATTCTAGGGTCTTTGGTGTTCGGGTGTAACAACACTAAAGGATGCTTTTCCTGTTTCAGCTCATTGCTCAAAGACACCTACCAACTAAAAAGAAAACAAAATAATAAAAAAACTAACTACACTCGGTTCATGCAAAACCCTTGGAGAAGAACCGCGGTCAAAAGAAAAATCAAGGGGGAGTTGCTACACTACCTACAAAAAAAAATCGTTTTGGTATTTTTTTAGACTAACTTCCCTCAAGAAAACTGCCCAAGAGATCCATTATCAGGAAGAGTCCACTATATATATATATATTTTATTTTTTATTTTTTTTATGGTCGACTTGGACCCTCAAGAATCCCGTCGAAAAGGGATCCGTCGTCGGGCCAAGACGACTTAATTAATTATACTACTAATAAAAATCACAAAAAAAAAAAGAAGAAGAACAAAAGCAACAAAACTCAAAAGAAAATAGCAGCAACAATTAATAATTAGTTTCTACGTATGTACATATAAAATGGAGCATTCCCCCACCCCACACTTAAGATGAAGACATGTCCTCATGGCAATCAAAATAAACAAAGAGAGGTAAGGGGACTTACCTGAAAGTTCAGTCCCGGTCGGAGACTATCCCTGGGTCCAGGTGACATGCACGACCCAGGGCACGCAACCAGCCCATGATCTTTTTTTCGGATTTCCTCTGTTGGGTAGCCACTGTATCAACCCGTGTACCCAGGTTGGCGATCGAGGTGCGCAGCCCATCCATATCCTGTTCCAGGTGGTCCATTCTCTGTCCCCGACTGGCCGTAGACGGGCCTGCAACCTTGGCAGCCTGCTCCTGAGTGGGCTGCGCCTCATCCTCCTCATCTTCTTGCTCATCCTCCTCATCATCCTCATCAGAATCATTCTCCAGCTCATCATCATCAACTGCCATTGCTTCCTTTCCAATAGTAATCCTGTCAGCTCTGAAGGGGTACGGCGTTGGCACTTTGCCATACACCGCTAGGTTTCCTGATACCCCAGCTGCAAGGCACAATCGAGTGACAAGAGATGGGAAAAAGAAGCCATACCTCTGAAAGTCGCGGCCCATCATGAAGCACAAAATCAAACACCCACGAGGAATGTTCACCTCCGAGGTGTTGTGGGATGGGAGTAAGCGGTTGTTGATCAGGTGGAGGAAACATTTTGCTTCAAAGGTGAGGGCTGAAGAGTGAAACTTATGCCCGTACTTGTACCACTTTATATCTGCGCCTGGGACACAAATGGTTGGGAGGAACGTTTCCCACTGAGTATAGCGCCGGTCATATGCCTTATAGTTGTCCTCGTACCTATCCACGGGGCTTGGCAGCCGGTAAAATATCCGAATGGCCTCCACAGAGGCATTCACCTTCTTCTTCCTCAGTGTTACCACATGATTCTTGTGCTCAGGGCAGTTTGCATAAAACTCCCTCACTATAATTGCATTAGCATCATCGGGCTCCTCAAAGAACACATCTAATCTCCTCCGCATCAACTCATTATACATCCTTTGGCAGTAACGCCAGAGTGAGACGTGTCTATGCCACGTTCAGGTATGGCCGCCTTTGATTCCTTTGCAGCAAACCTGTCCTGGGCCTTAGCTGATACAAATTTGTTGCTATTGAAAGGCCTAGTGTCAGGTGCTCCTCTTGCTCGTCTGCCAGAGGAAGAACTTGCTTGTCTGCCGGAGGATGATCCGGTGGCTTGACGCTTCCGAGAGGGTGCCATTGTACCTACAATAAGGACATTATTAGCGCAGCACCACGAGGTGACCCAACTGTGGTTACTCAGACTTCACCTTACAATTGGTCACAATAATTTCCCTTCAGTGGGGCATTTACACAAACACTTGGTGTGCATTATTCACCGGAGCCCCCAATTAATCAACTTGAAACTTCAATCACAACCACAATGTCCCAAACTTCACCCAACTAAATCAAGGCATACAACACCCCCAAATATCATCACCCACAGGTACTACACATACACTGCTAATTACTTATACTAAAGAAGTAGAAAAACTACTACTTTCAACAATGGAAAAAGAAAAAAAAAACTACAAAAATAGAAAAAATTAGTAAAGAAAACACATACCTGTGTGTCAAAGGAGTGAGAAGTGGAGAATTGGGTTATTGTTGGAGTGAGCAAGAGACTTGGGCGTGTGAGGACTTGGGTATGGGTGGGGAGAGTATTCTTAGAAGAAGAAGAAGAAGGGCTTTTGGAGAAGTGAGGGG
>ML341669.1:0-17831 GCA_005239505.1 Nicotiana paniculata | reverse complement strand
GGGGGGGGGGGGGGGGGGGGGGGGGAGTGTACCGTGTTAGGTTTTAAGAGAAGTGGGTGTGGGAGATGTGGGAGAGGTGGGTTAGTTTTGGGTAATTAGAAAAATTAAAGGCTAGATAAACTTAAAAAAATAATAAAAAAAACTTACCTGGTCCGCGACGGAACTAGCGCCGTCAGTAGCGCGCCCATAGTGCGACCGCGCTAGTGGAGACAGAACAATTGGCCATATGCGAGGTAAATAACACACCCGCGCTAGTGGCATCGAGGCGAGAGAGAAAAGTAGGCCATTAGCGCGACCACTAGTGCACTCAGTAGCGCAGTCGCGCTACTCCAGGCCTTAAAATACTTCACTTTTTTTTTCCTGACTTTTTCCTTGGAGTGGCTTGAGTGTACCCTCGCCCGCGCACACCTGCATATGTTAGTACTTACAAAAATTCAAATATTCATCCCTTACACTATAGACATTACACATTGGGTTGCCTCCCAACCAACGCCTTAGTTAATGTCGTGGCACGACAATTACAACAAATCAATGTGTTGCCTCCCATGAAGCGCTTGATTTAACGTAGCGACACGACGCAGAATGAGCGCATTTAAGGCTCGCTTGACCTCTTAGGTTCAGTGAGATGCATCACAGACACTTCCTTGTTCTCGTCCATACCCACATACGGTTTCAATCTATGACCATTCACTCTGAAGGTGTGGGAATATTTTTCATAGGAAATCTCTACAGCACCCGAGGGAAACACTTCGACCACACGAAATGGTCCAAACCATCGGGACTTGAGTTTACCCGAAAATAGTCTCAATCTTGAGTTATAGAGCAGCACCATATCTCTAGGTTTGAAGTTTCGATCCACAATGTTCTTGTCGTGTAACCTCTTCATTCTTTCCTTGTACAACCTCGTGCTTTCAAAGGCAAGATACCTTAATTCATCTAGTCCATGTAGTTCGGTGACTCGACTTGTGCCCGCAACATCAAGATCCATATTTAACTGTTTCAGTGCCCACCAAGCTCGATGTTCCAGTTCTACCGGCAGGTGACAGGCCTTCCCGAACACCAACTTGTACATTGACATACCAATTGGCGTTTTGTATGCAGTTCTATAGGCCCAGAGTGCGTCATCCAGCTTTTTCGCCCAATCAGTTCTTGTGGCGTTTACAGTTTTCGTCAGTACTCTTTATTTCTCGATTTGACACCTCAACCTGTCCACTTGTCTGAGGGTGATATGGGGTTGCCACCTTGTGGCACACATCTTACTTTGCTAACAACTTCTCGAAGGCACGATTGCAGAAATGGGTGCCTCCGTCACTGATGATGGCCCTTGGGATCACAAAGTGGGTGAATATATTCTTCTTCAAGAACCCCCACCACCACTCGTGCATCATTGGTGGGGAGTATTGCAACTTTCACCCATTTGGACACATAGTCTACAGAAACAAGTATGTACTTATTGCCATAGGAGATGACAAAGGGACCCATGAAGTCAATCCCCAATACATCAAAAACCTCAACCTATTGAATCGGGTTCATGGGCATCGCATGACGACGGGATATGTTCCCCGTCCTTTGACATTCATCACAGCCCTTTACCCATTGGTGTGCATCCTTGAACACAGTTGGCTAGTAGAATCCGGCCTCTAGAACTTTAGCCGCTGTTCTGACTCCTCCAAAATTCCCTCCATACTTGATGCGTGACATGCCTACAAACAAAGGAGGACCCAGGATTTGAGCACGACGGGGGCACCACTGTATGCTAGTCACTAGAGATAAAATTCGGCGTGCAACTCATTATTGAAAACTTAATGATTATGATGACTTATCATTTAAGTATTAACAAAAAAGTTCTAAAAAAAAGAAAGCACCGATATATATATATATATATATATATATGTGTGTGTGTGTGTGTGTGTGTGTGTGTGTGTGTGTGTGTGTGTGTGTGTGTGCGTGCGTGTGTGTGTGTGTATGTCTTGCTAATATACTACATGAAGGTAGTATGTTAGCACCCTACCCATTTTGTCTTTTCCTTAAATACCCTTAATAGTTTATTGCAACACATTTAATAGGGGAGACATTTTTGTCTTTTCAAAAAAATATTAGATCCCACACCCATTCTTCCTGTTATTCTCCCTGTTCCTCTCTTCCCGTCTCTCTCCTCTGTAATCATGGTTCACCAATTGTCATTTTAATGGGAAAAAGTGGAAACTTAATTACTTTTATCAGTTAGCTTAGTAAAAAGAAAAAAAAAAGTAAACAGAACCAATACTACCACGAAATTCGAATTCTTCAGATCTAAGAAACTTGAGTTTCAACTGGAATTTCAGTCTGGGTACACCTTAAATCAGTTGTCAAAACTCCCCAAACTTCGAATTCAAGTTTGCAAAACAGTTTCCAACAATTGAATATAACACCCTGTCAATTTTTGAGTAAATTTTTTTTCGATCTGACACAAAACCCAGAAGCTTCAAAGGTTTATCAATGGAGGATTCGGAATTTTTGAGCCACCAATGTTTTCATCGGTACTTACCTTTCATTATTTAGCTCAAAACTACTTTGACACAAACCCAAAGTAACAATTTATCACAAATTCGCATCCACAATAGCTAAGAGACTTCGAGAGAGGATAAAGAAAGGGAGAAAAGAGAAGTAGGAAAATCGGGAGAGAGAAAGATAAGAGAAGAAAATTATGCTTTGCTATAAAATTACAAAAGACCCCTCTCACAAGTAAAGTTTAAAAATTAAAAATTAGGGTATTTAAGGAAAAGACAAAATGGGTAAGCTGCTAACATACTACCTTCACGTAGTATGTTAGCAAAACCCGTATATATATATATATATATAGATAGATAGATAGATAGATAGATAGATAGATAGATAGAGAGAGAGAGGTAGTATGTTAGCAAAACCCGTATATATATATATATATATAGATAGATAGATAGATAGATAGATAGATAGATAGATAGAGAGAGAGAGGTAGTATGTTAGCAAAACCCGTATATATATATATATAGATAGATAGATAGATAGACAGATAGATAGAGAGAGAGAGAGAGAGAGAGAGAGAGAGAGAGATTTCTTCGCAAAATGGATGCTATGAGAAGGGAAGGTGTTTGATTAAGCATGTTTCATACTTTAAAATTCTAGTTTTTAATAAATAAAAAAAGGGCCAGTGATCAAAAGTGCGTTCAAACGTAAATTTATCAAAGACATACTAAAGAATTCAAGATAAAGAGTATCGTAATACTAAAAGAACTGAAAAAGAGTCTCAAACTATTAGTTGTCATTGCCGAGCAATATTGTTGAAAAAGATTGTCACAAAATGATATGTATTTTTTCATTTATGGACCGATAAGTTGCAATTTGATGATTTCAATTTTAAGGAATGAATTTGAAAAGACTAAAATTAATTAGGTTGATTATTATGTACTAGCACTAAACTATAATTGACTTTAAAAAAAGAAGATAAAAGTAAAAAATAAAGCAATTTGCTATTAAATATAAATTATATTGTATTCAAAGAACTAAAATATTAATTGAGTTAACTATTATATATTAGTATTAAATTATAATTGATTCATAAAAAAAGACAAATAAAAAAAAGCAATTTTCTATTAAATATAAATTACATTGTACTCAAAGAATAAAAATAGAAAGGAGGGAAAAAGCTGAAAAAGAGTAGAAAAGACAAAATAAAAATAGGAAGGAGGGAAAAGGCTGAAAACTGAAAAAGAGTAGAAAATGCTAATGGTGGGATTCAAACTTGCATCACTTGTAAAGAACGGAACTTAAATGGCAAATGTAGCCACTTGTCTAGTCAGTTTCTTTGTGTTAAGGGGGAATATTTAAAATATTTAAGGGGTCCCATATATATATATATACAGGATTTTTGCCGAGGCTAACGGGGTCCCGTGACCCCTCAACCCACAATGTAGGTCCGCCCCTGCCTGCAAAACAGAAAATTTCTCTATCTCGGGGACGCACCTCCAGATCATATTGTCAATACAAATTCTAAACAGGTAAGGGTCATCCCAATAATAATTGAGGCAGTCACGATAAAACTTTTTCTTTTGAGCAGATGAGAGTTCATAGGGCTCTATACCACTTGCTAGGTAATTTTCAATATCTGCATACCTTGGCACTTCCTCCATACTTGTGGCGAGGAGTTGCTCGTCTGGAAAGGTTTCCAAAATATCCTCTGCTTCCACTGCATTTTCAGCTCCTTCAAGTCGATGATCCGCGACTTGATTCTCCGTGCCCTTACGGTCACGGATCTCTAGATCGAATTCTTGCAGTAGAAGCACCCAATGAATCAGACGCGGCTTGGATTCCTTCTTCTCAATCA
Organism: Nicotiana paniculata; assembly: GCA_005239505.1. Classification (NCBI taxonomy): domain Eukaryota; kingdom Viridiplantae; phylum Streptophyta; class Magnoliopsida; order Solanales; family Solanaceae; genus Nicotiana; species Nicotiana paniculata. The sequence goes on along the minus strand of ML341669.1, from coordinate 13,486 downwards.
AATACCTGAGGGCAGCATGGTCAGTGTAAACAATCACCTTAGAGCCGATCAGGTATGACCCGAACTTATCGAAATCAAACACCACTACCAACATCTCTTTTTCGGTCACAATGTAGTTCAACTGAGCTTTACTCAATGTCCTACTCGCGTAGTAAATTAGGTGCATTGTCTTTTCCTTCCGCTGTCCCAACTCTGCTCCCATTGCATAGTCACTGGCATCACACATGAGCTCGAATGGTTGCTCCCAGTCGGGGGCAACAATGATTGGTGCCATGACTAACCTCTTTTTTAGCTCCTAAAAAATTTACCCTGCAATCATTGGAAAAAAAAAAGGGTTATCTTTTTCGAGCAACTTACACAGGGGGTTGGCGATTTTGGAGAAGCCTCTGATGAAATGCCGGTAAAACGCGGCATGCCCAAGGAAGCTCCTTATTGCTTTAACCGATGTGGGAGGTGTGTGCTTTGCTCACATAAACTTTAGCACGATCCACCTCAATTCCTTTTCTTGACACCAAGTGCCCCAAGACTATTCCTTTTTGTACCATGAAATGTGTAACGACCAGACCGGTCGTTTTGAGCTCTAGCGCATTGTTTAGCGGTTTGAAGTCGTGAGCAGCTTCATTTCATGTGTTATGACTTGTAGGTGGTCGGAATTGAATTTCGGGAAGTTTAGAGTTGTTTTGGAAAGATAATTCTCATTTTAGAAGCCTTAAGTTGGAGAAATGGACTAAGATTGAAATATTGAGTAAACGACCTCCGAATCAGGATTTGGAGGTTCCTGCAGGTTCGTATGATGATTTCGAACTTGGGCATATGTTCGGATCGGGTTTTGGACAACCCGAGAGCGTTTCGGCGAATATTATGGAAGTTAGCATTTTAGAAGAATTTCATAAATTTGAGCTTGAAGTGCATTTCAGTGTTGTTGATGTCCGTTTGGGATTTCGAGTCCGGGACTAGCTCCGTATGGTGATTCGGGGATTGGGAGCGCGACCGGAAGTGAATTTGGGTGTTCGTAGGTCATTTTGAAGTCATTTGGCTAAAGATAGAAATTTGAAGGTTTTTGAGAAATTTGACCGGAGGTGGAAGTTTTGATATCGAGGTCAGAATGTGATTTCGGAAGTTGGGGCAGGTCCGTAATGTTGAATATGACTTGGGTGCAAAATTTGAGGTCAATCGGGTGTGATTAGATAGGTTTCGGCGTCAGATGTAGAAGTTTTAAATTCTAAGTTCTTAAAGAATTGGGTTTGAGTGTGATTCGTGATTTCGGCATTGTTTGATGTGATTTGAGGGCTCGAGAAAGTCCGTGTCATGTTTTGGGATAGGTTGGCGTGATTGAACGTGGTTTCGAGGGGCCTTGGGTGGATTCCGGGTGATTGGCGGATCAATATTTGAAGTTGGAGAAGGCTGAAGGTTGTTGTCATCTGGTGTAATCGCACCTGCGAGACTTTGACTGCAGGTGCAGAGCCGCAGGTGCGAGTCTAGGCTGGAGCTAAGGAGGCTGCAGGTGCGAAAGATGGGTTGCACCTGCGGAAGCGTAGGTGCGAAGAATGGACCGCAGAAGCGAGAAATGCTGGGTTGAGTCAGAGCCGCACCTGCGATGGAATTTCCGCAGGTGCGGAGCCGCAGGAGTAGCCATTGGATCGCAGGTGCAAAAGAGGCCTGGGCATGATGTTTTAAAGTCGGGTTTGTGCCAATTCTCTCACATTTTTCATTTGGTTGCGGCGATTTTGGAGGATTTCAAAAGGAGATTTTCACCAAGCATCAAGAGTTAAGTGATTCCTTCTCATTTCCAAGTTAAATACAAGATCATTACATAAATTTGATATGGGAAATTGTGGGAAAAATTGGGGTTTTGAAGAAAAACCTAGAAAATGTAAAATTAGAATTTAGCCACGAATTTGAGTATGGAATATAGAGTAAATTTCCTGATTGAACTAGTAGGGCTATTGGTATAATGTATCTTCGAGAATTTCGGATTACCGGGCACGTGGGCCTGAGGGCATTTTGGTCATTTCTCTGAGCGGGGTTGGGAAAGTGTATAATCTGAATTCGTTGTGAGTATTAGGATGAATTTTCATTGCTTTGCCGTTATGTGGTAGTTTCAGAGCGTTGTGCATCCGTTGGAGTCATCGAAAGGGCTTGGAAGCCGGTGTTGGAATTTCAGAGCGAGGTAAGTCTCCTTTCTAACTTTGTGAGGGGGAATCGTCCCCCTAGGTGAATTTATTAAGTATATGCCATTACTTTCGGGGGCTACGTATGCACAAGGTGACGGGAGTCCGTGCATAGCTGCTATTATGCCATGTCGGGGTAGCCTAGAACCCACTAGTATGCCTTACCTGTTGTACCTGTGATGTTAGACTGCTAATATAATCGAAATTGTAATTTAATGACTAAGGAAGATTGGAGTTTATTTTCTAAATCATATAAAAAGAGAATTTATTTCCTTCTCGGGCAATTGTATTTCCGAATAAGGTTGTGTTATTAAACGTTATATAAAACTCGGCAAGTGAATTTAAAAAAAAAAGGATTTAAAATACTATTTTTTGTTTTTAAAAGAGAAATCGGTCATTTACTTGAGTATTTGTGTTTCCAACGTATTCGGGGTGGATTGTTGATTGTGCATATCTGCATGTGACCGCTTCACAATTTACATTCTGCGAGCGCAGTGTTATTTCCTCTACATGGGAGCGGCTCTACGCCACGGCGGATTTAGAATGCACTTTTGGTACGGGCCGTTCGATCCTCGGCAATGCATAGATATGATTATTATATTGAGAGGTGCACTTATGGGACGGGTCATTCGATCCTCGGCAGTGCACAAAGAGGATTATTATATTGAGAGATGGACTTTTGGTACGGGCCGTTTGATCCTCGACAGTGCAATTGAGAGATGCACTTTTAGTACGGGCTGTTCGATCCTCGGCAGTGCATAGAGAGGTTGAGAGATGCACTTTTGGTACGGGCCGTTCGATCCTCGGCAGTGCATATATGTGAGTACTTTGTGGGGAGGTGCACTTTTGGTACGGGCCGTTCGATCCTCGGCAGTGCACGGGCATGACTATCTTATGACTCCGACCGATTGTCTTACCCTTGTGTGCGCATGACTATTTGGTACTATTCTTTTGATATTGGCTTGATATGTATTTGAGGAAAAGGAAAGTGTACATTGTTGTTTATTCTTAGTGGTTACCTGGATTTCTGTACTTGATACGTACTCGCTGCTCACTGTCTTACATGTCTACTGTATTTCATCATACTCTGTCATATATTATATTGTCGGACCCTAGTAAGTGTCTAATTTGACCTCTTGTCACTACCTCTCTGAGGTTAGGCGGGCGACTTACTGAGTACACGTTGTTTTTGTACTCATGCTACACTTGCTGTGCATTTTTATTGCACAGGTACTTTCATAGCAATGTGGAGGATTCAGAGATTTAGGAGAGCTGCATCATCCGGAGGAGATCCGCAGCTGACAGAGTCTCCTTCGTACTGTATCTCTTTCAGTTTATATTCCCTTGTCCAATTTGTATTTTGGACAGGCTTTGTAATGACTAAATTGATTCTTAGAAATTGCTCATGTACTTGTGACACCGTGTTCTGGGATATGTGTTGGGATATAATTGCTTAAGTGTAATCTTTAAACCATTGTTTTAATTAACTAACTTTTATTTGGTTAATATGTAATTAAGTGAAAGGAAATGTTTTTATAAATGTTTTAAAAACCCGAAAGTTATTTCTATTAATTAATGATTTGGCTTGCCTGACATTGATGTCCAACGCTATCACGACCTTAGGGATTTTGGGTCGTGACAAAATGACACTTCTCCCAATTAAGCACAAGGTTCGTCTCAATAAACCGCTTCAGCACTAGGGTCAGATTTTCTAGGCACTCATCGAATGAATTTCCCACCACTGATAAATCATCCATGAACACCTCCATTATATCCTCGACCATGTCAGTAAATATGGCCATCATGAACCTTTGAAATGTGGCAGGTGCATTGCATAAGCCAAAGGGTATCCTTCTGAAGGCAAAAATCCCGTATGGACATGTGAATGAGGTCTTTTCGTTGTCTTCCGGGGCAATGGAAATTTGGTTGTACCCCGAGTACCCATCCAGAAAATAAAAATAAGACCTCCCTGCCAGTCTGTCGAGCATCTGATCGATGAAAGGAAGTGGGAAGTGATCTTTCCGGGTGGCCAGATTCAACTTTCTGTAGTCCATGCAAATTCTCCAGCCCGTGACGGTTCTTGTAGATATCAGCTCATTATTGTCATTTTTTACAACCGTCATGCCACCCTTATTAGGAATACATTGTACCGGGCTAACCCAGTTGCTGTGAGAGATGGAGAAAATGATTCCCGCATCCAACCACTTTATAATTTCCTTCTTTACCACTTCCTTCATGTTTGGGTTCAGCCGCCTTTGGTGTTACCTGGAAGGTTTGTGCCCCTCTTCCAGCAGAATTTTGTGCATACTGTATGCCGGGATGATCCCCTTTATGTCTGCCATGGTCCACCCAATGGCAGTCTTACACTCAGTGAGTACCTGTAAGAGCTGTTTTGCCTGCACATCTAACAAACTAGATGAGATAATAACAGGTAAAGTAGAGTTGGGTCCTAGAAACGCGTACCTAAGATGGGCTGGCAATGGCTTCAATTCCAGCTTTGGTGGTTCTTCAACCGACGGCTTGGCTGGCGGAGTCTCTCTCTTTTCTAAGTGTAGGGTCTCAAATTCGAGTGACCTCGACCACACGCCTTTGCCCTCAAGAGCCAACGCCCATTATGCCAATTCCTCCTCATTTACCGCATCCAATTTCATCAAACATGCAACAAGGCGGTCCTAAATAGTCAAGGACTCATCATCTTCCTCAAGTATCACATCCACGACATCAATAAGAGAACAATTGGCGAATTCACTTGGTCGCCTCATGGATTTCTGCATATTGAATGTGATTTCCTCGTTGTTCAATCTCATCTTGAGCTCCTCAGTTTCACAATCAATGAGGGCTCGCCCTGTGGCCAAGAATGGCCTTCCTAAAATTATGGGAATCTCCTCATCCACTTTGCAGTCCAGTATCACAAAATCTGTAGGGAACACAAACTTCCCTACCTACACCAATACGTCATCAAGAATGCCTGACGGTCTCTTTACCGTCCTGTCTGCTAGCTGCAACAACATATAGGTCGGTCTAGCTCTACCAATCCCCAACCTCTTGTAGATGGCCAGGGGCATAAGAGTTAATGCTGGACCCTAAATCACAAAGTGCCTTGGCAAAGGAAAAGTTACCAATGGTGCAGGGAATGGTGAAACTCCCTTGGTCAGACAGCTTTTCCGCAATTGCTCGGGTCACAACGGCACTGCAAATTTGAGTAAGAGTCATTGTGGCCAAGTCTTGGAAGTCGAATATTGGGACATCAAGTCCTTCATCATTTTGGCATAACCAGGCATCTCCTTCAGAGCATCAATCAAAGGAATATTTACATGTATTTGTTTCAACATATCTAAGAACTTTTTATACTGCTCATCTTTCTGGTACTTGGCCAGCCTTTGTGGGAATGGTGCTGGAGGTCTCTTCTTCCCAATGATTTGGGATTTTTCTTTGTCAGACACTACCTCTATCACTGGTTCCTGGGCTTTCTCAGCTTCTTTCTCAGCCTCAACTTGCGTGCTGGGTTCTCCCTTGGTAGGCTGCACTGTCACCTCAGTCAGTTTTGTTGAATCATCAATTTCAATGGGCACTAGTACCAGTGTCTCAGCCTGTCTGCTTTCTCGAGCTCTTTCTTGCTCCAAGTCTAAGTCCCTGCCATTTCGTAGACTCACCGCCATCAATTGCTTTGGACCCTGATCTTTAGGATTTACCTGAGTGTCTAAAGGCAATGTCCCAAGAGGACGATTATTCAAAGGCATCGAGATCTGGCCCATTTGCACTTCAATATTTTTTATAGCTGAATCATGTGCATCTACTCTCTCACTTATTTTTGCAGCTGACCCAATAACCTGCTGCATCATTGCTTCAAGTCTGGAAAACCCATCTTCCTGTTTCCCACCATGTTGTTGCTGAGGGGGGTGATAAGTCTATTTCTAGGCTGCTCCTGTCACTAAGAAGGGAAACAACAACAATTTTATTGCTTCCTGAGTGACGTTTGGCTGCCTCTGAGTTTTGCCAATCGACAGGAAATTCTTCAAATGCTGTTGGGGATCCTCAATGTATGACCCCGAAAATAGTCCCTTGTTTTGCAGCAAGTGCATCATATTGTTTGTAATCTGAAAGGAATCAACCTGTATATGAGGGACTAATATCGCAGTGGCCAAATTCTCCACCGTAGGTTGTGCCCAGTCATATAAAGGAGCCTCTGGCACAAGAGGTGCCACTATCTGCGAAACTGGGTCTACCATTTCGTCCTCATTGTTGTTCCTGTTGTTTAGATCTGCCATGTTGAGTTCAAGTTGTTCAATTGATGGCTGTTGTTTGCTTTTCCGGTTGGCCCGGTTCAAGGCCTTGAAAACTTTCTCGGGGTCTGATAAGGCTTCAAATACTTCACCAGTTCTCGATGAGTTTTTAGGCATGCACATTTACAATCAAGTTAGCAAACGTTAAAATTACAATATATAGATGAAAATTGAAGAAAATTGACTACACTTAAGAATTTTGTATTTCTTCCAACTGTAATTGATAACACCGTTAATTCCCCGACAACAAGGCCAAAATTTGATCACGCCCAACTATGCCTTATAAAAAGGACTAAGCGGACGTTGCAAATATAATCTGAGTATTTCGCCCAAAGTCGAATCCCACAGAGAATTAATCTATCAATTATAGTTGTTAGAATCACTCGATTCTTCGTACTCAACTTCCCAAAGATTATGAATATCAATTGTTGGTGTTTCTACTAACTACAACTAAATGAAATTAATTAAACTAGAATATAACTATTGCTGGGTTGTAAACAAATGCGAGGAAGATCTAAGGTTATGGTTTACCCTGTTGATAGAATCCCTTCTTGTATATTTCATATAGTTTGGCCTAATTATCTCTATCAATCATGAGCACTCTTGTTACCGTAAATCTCTCCCGAGTAATTGCGACAATTTACTAGACGCACTCTCCCGAGTTACGCTAGCTATCTTTTAGTATAGCTCACTTTAGAGTTCACCTAAGGTATCATTATCCCTATCCAACCTTTAAACCCTCGGTTATGGATACCTCCTATACTTTGGGAGCGGTGTTGTTCAACAACTACCTAAATATGCACTCTCTCCCGAGTAGATACATACTAAATAGGCACAGCTAATTGAGGGCCCTTCAATCAACTACAACAAGAACTTAGTTGAACAAATAGAGATTAAAACCAAGCAAACTATATTAATATAACAAGATATTCATCCTCAACAGGTTCCACCAAAACCTTAGAGTAAATAATTTAGCTACTCATAATTATGATAATAACAACAATAGAAGAATTCATCAATAATGGTAGAAACACAAGGAAGAAAGATGAGATTTGATGCCCAATTGTCCTCCTTGCCTCTTGTCTTTTGCTTTTCTTGAACAAGACTTTAAAACCTGATAATCCTCTCTTTTGGGCGAGTTGAACCTTATATAGGTTAAGTGGAATTGTCCCAAGCTTCCAATTTTACCCCTGAAAAATAACTTGTGTGAATTGGACTAGCGCGGTCGCGCTAGTGAACACTCTACTGGCTGCGCTAATGGCTAAGTGTACTGCCTCTGATCGCTGGGCTAGCGTGGTCGCGCTAAGGCCGCGCTAATGGGCCTTCATTCTGCCTCAAACACCCGGACTAGTGCGGCCGCGCTAGTGGACTAGTAGTCTGCCTTAGCGATTTTCTTCCTTCTTTTCACACGCTAGAAACTCCAAGGGGCCTTTCTCCTTCAATTTGGCTCCAAACACCATCCTAGGTCCTCATAAGCACACTTTTCTCCTGCGAAACATCAAATCCGAAATTAGAGCCATTTTAACATCATTTAATATTCCTAAGACAGGGAAGCATAATGAAGTTGGAGTATAAATAGACGCTAAACTACGTGAATCTAGCCTATTATCAGTTACATATCTCCCGAACTTTTCCCTGCAATGCTTATGCAAAAGTCGACTTCCAAGCTCCAATTTTAGACCTTCGGAACCCGAACCTATAGTAGTAGATCCCCTCGAGATCAGACACTTTCTCGAACACTGTGTGACAATGTCATTCATGTGACATGACCATGAAGTGACCGAGGTGGTCCCGCCGGTACACTTCCCCAAAAGTTATGACAACTTTGTCAGAATTAATTGGCTTTTAAAGTAGTTGAATGGTCGCCACTTGTTCTATATATATACTTTCTTCCTCTTCATTTTAAGTCTTGCAACTTTGCAAAACTAGCTTTCCTTTCAACGTTATCTTCCTTTTCTCATCTTGCAAAACGGTTTTCATTTCTTCCTCTTTATCTTTGCTTGAGTGGTTATGGATGCCGTGCTCGAATTCGTTCACCAAGAAGAGGGAAACCTTTCCTCTGCTTCTTTCCCGACTGGTGATATACCGCCGATGTATGGTGAGTTAACCTCGAATTGTTTTTCTTTGATAAAAGACTTTGCACTAGAGAAACCCTTCGATGCCCCGGGCCATCGAGATCATGCGTCGAGGTTTATTCGATCGATAGAAGACAACCACCTCGAGGCCGTGAGGAGAGATTGCGGATGAGAAGAAAATGTGATGCTGCAGATACATTCTTGAGAAGAGAAAATTATGACCTATGTGGAGGGATTCTTGAGCGTGTATACGTACCCATTTACATTGGGCCCCCTCGACCACCTTGTGCTTGAATTTTGCAAAAGGTACCGAGTCACCCTGGCTCAAATTCATCTGTCCTTTTGGCAGATAGTGCTGATGATGAGGTACTTTACCGAAAAGGCTGAGCTCGAGTTTACCCTTAGCCACCTTATTAAGTTATATCGGCCTCAACATTGTTGAGGCCTGATTGCGTTACAACGCTGATCCACCAAGCCTTTCATCGCCAGTGATGATGACGACCGAAACAAAGGATGGATGAGCTGATTGTCTGAGTGAGGACTGTCGACATCATTCCTTCGAAGTTCCTGCCATTTCCCGAAAAATGGAACTTCAAACGTAAGTACTATGTCGTACCTTAGTGTCCTTTACTCTTGTCGATTTACAAGAGTGTTTCTCTTTCTCAGCGGTCCCGTGGATGCCGGAGGAGGTCCCCGACCTTGCGGACTGGACTCGGAGGCTGGAAGCTTCCTTGACATACAACGAAGCAAGTGGCGAGATCTGTCGAAGGGTAGATGGGAAGCAAAGCACCACGGTATGAGCCATGTGGTTGTTGACTTTTGAGTAATGCTTTCTTTTATGTGTACTAACTTTGCCACCGTAGGTGTTGGCGGATTCTCCGAGGTGAGGCTGTGTCCCTTCGAGGATAGGGAAGGCCCATTGGCTTCGGAGCCGAGGGAAGATAATAAGCAAAAAAGATCCTCTACGGATGAGGACATTCTCAATGAGGCGGGGCCTTCCCGGAGACACAAAGGAGATGCCATCGCTGAGAGGACATTATATACGTCAGTCATTCTATGGACATCCACTCTCCTCGGGAGGATGGTTCATCGTCTATGGCTCGAGCCAGAGGCCCTCCCGAGGTTTCCGATTCTGCTAGGCCTGAGACCTATAGTTTTGAGGGAGAGGTTCCTCGAGAGGGAAGGAGCAAGAGTCCTCCACCATCGTCTGCTTCCGCCCTCGAAGGTACTTCGAGGGACGTTTGGGGCCGCTCGAACCAAGTGGGGTATCGAGAGGTCATTCCCCTACCGAGAGAGGTTCAACTGGGGCCAGGACAGTAGATGCACGCTCAACTTTTGAGGAAGCTCAACGGCTCTGTTCTGGGGTGTGTTTTGATCGGCTTTGTTGGTTTTTCAGTTTTGTATTTTCATTTTTTGAATTGAAGCTCCTTTTTCGTAGGCTTTTGATAAGCTTAAGTCTGAGCTGCTCCGTTGCGAGGCCAAGTTGCGGGAAACCTTGGAAAAGGAGAAATCTCTCAGGCTTCTCTGCAATGAGAAGACAAAAGAATTGATATGCCTTCGATCGGAGGTGAATCGAAGCCGAGATTATGAAGGCAATATTGAGAAACAAGTAATCCTTATTTTGAGGGAGTATGTGCTTCCTTTCCTTCCTTCGGGAATTAATGTTTTGGTGCTTCAGTTTCAGAGAAAAATAGAAGTGTTGGAATGCCTTTGGGGTGAAGTCGGGCAGGTTAATTCCGAATGCAATGCGTTGAAGGCGCATATAGGTGTCCATGCAGCGGCCAAAAGGAATTCTTTGGCCAAGGCTGTTGCTCTCGAGATACATATTTGCAATGCTCGAGAAGATAGCTCAACTGAGATGAGCAGAATTTCCAAGCTCGAGACTGATATTTTGAATATGAAGGCTAAGTTCGTGGACGCCCGGGCTGAAGCTGAAGAAGTTCGAGCGAATACCGATAAGAAAGTGCCCGTTTATTTGAAAGATGCTGCCGATGCTCGGGCTAAGTTGAGGGGAGATTTTGACAGAGAGAGGAGGGGCAATGAGTATGCCCGATGCAGGTCTCAGAGGGAGACTCTCGAAGAGATTCATGCTAGGGGCTTTGACCTCTCGAAAGAGATAAAGAAGGTCAAGGCGGATGAGATCGACACCAAAATTTTCCTTTTTTCTGGTGCCGATGCTGATATTTGAAGGCTTCCGAGGGAGCTGGTCCCTAGAGAAGACTAGGTTTTCCTCCCTTGTTATTTGTAAAGACTCCTGTGGGAGCATTGTAAATGCCTATTTGTAATACGCATATATATAAATGCATATTTGTAATACACACATATATATATGAAAGATTCTTTGGTTTTTCTGATTTGCTTGTCGATAATTAGCCCGATGAATTGGACTTTGAGATGAAACCCTTGGGGTTATAAATTGGCCCTGAGGCTTTTTAGGCTGGCCCGTGGGCTCTTACGTATTGGGTCGGTAAGCTCTTTGATATGGTTGGTGCTCGGGCTCTTACGCATTTGGCTCTTAGGCGCTTTAGTTAATCATCTCGGGATTAGTCTTCGAGTCAAGTTTCGAGTCACCCTAAGTTTTTTTTTTGAATCGGCCCCGAGGATCTGTAAGCTGGCAACTTGGTCTCTTACGCATTTGGCCTTTAGGCATTTTAGTTAACCGTTTCGGACTCAGTCTTCGAGTCGGGTTTCGACTCGAGCTCATCGACCCTTAGGTTTTTTTAATCGGCCTTGAGGCTCTTTAAGATGGCGACTCGGGCTCTTACGTATTGGGTTGGTATGCCTTTTAATGTGGATGGCGACTTGGGCTCTTACTCGTTGGGTCGGTACGCCTTTTAATGTGGCTGATGACTTGGGATCTTACGCATTGGGTCGGTACGCCCTTTAACCGGTTCTTTTCGAATTAATTTCGAAGTAATTGGAGGCCTGTGATTTTATGGTGACGGTCGGACGTCTCCGAGTCGCGTTAGTTTGGACGGAGCCTTATGACGGTGGTCATTGTGTTTGGCCGTAGCCTTTTAGTGCCCAAGTGAGATAGTCTCGGCATCTATATTGAGGCTATGTCTATTTAGGGGTCTTATAAGTTCAAATATATAGCCTTGAATTTGATATCGGGATTATGCCTTTTTAAGGTCTTACAAATTTGTACATGCCTTGCTTGAGGTCTTACAGTTTTGATTTTGCCTCATGGAGGGCTTACATTGGTGCCTTATGGAGGGCTTATGAGCTCTAAGTTGCCGGCCCTGAGGTCTTACGGCTTCGAGTTTTTGATAATTCAATTGGGTGACTGTCGAGGACAGTCCCCGAGTCGGGGTTATGCCTTTTTAAGGTCTTACAATTTGTACATGCCTTTCTTGAGGTCTTATAGTTTTGATGTTGCCTCGTGGAGTTGGATCTTACGGCCTCGTGTTTTTGATGACTCGGTGGGGTGGCTGTCGAGGACAGTCCCCGAGTTGCGGTTATGCCTTTTTTAATATCTTACAAATTCGACATTGCCTTGTTGAGGGCTTGCATTGTTGATGTTGCCTCATGGAGGGCTTACATTGATGCCTCATGGAGGGCTTATGAACTCGAAGTTACCGGCCCTGAGGTCTTATGGCTTCGAGTTTTTGGTGACTCGATGGGGTGACTGTTGAGGGCAGTCCCGGAGTGTTTGAAATTTTTTTGGCCCTGGGGCTATTTCCTGTGAAAATAGAGAACTTCTTTGACGCGCGCAGTGTTTTGATGATAAAATATTCTTCTCCGATTACTTGGTACAAGTACACAAAAGGTTCTTCTCTGATTACTTGGTACAAGTACACATTTTTCACCATCGAGGGTTTGATTATTCTATGTGGACACGGTTCATTTGACCTTTGGTACTATACATTGTTCTCTTGTCGAGACCCCCTTTGGCATGTTTCAGTGATCTCCCGGGGGATGCCGCTCAGTATTTGAGGTTGATCGAAGAGAAGCCTTGAATAATTGGTGAGTTCTCCTTAGGTAGCATATGGGTGTTGCCTTGTTAAAAACCTCGTCGGTAAAACCCATTTGGGATAAAATCCGACGTGAGGGAAAAAGATCGCAACACATGCTAAAAACCTAATGCCTTCGAGCTGGAGGATGCTCCGATTCTTTTCAATCGAACACCTGCACATAGGTCAGTGTATAATGTGAAGGAAAGAGGGAGAGGGTTGTACCTTAACTATGGTGGCGTTCAAGCCTAGATATGCTTCAGTTACTCGTTCCGAGGATGCGGCACGGTCCTTTATTCGTTCATCGAGGATGCAGTTTGTTATCGCTACTTGGATACTTGCTTTTTTTTTTTGACTCCTTCGATGTAGAAGGTGCCGGGGTCGGTGCCATATCGTGTAATGAGAACATTTCTTTTGCTACGTGCTGTTCCCCGTACACTATCTTTATTCCATCCTTCGTAGGGAATTTCATCATTTGATGAAGGGTTGACGGAACCGCCTGTCACGACCCAAAATACTAACTCAGGTCGTGATGGCGCCTAACACCGGGGTTAGGCAAGCCCACACTTAAATTTCTAAGGATTTCTCCCATGATTGGTTAAACATCCCAATACGTGCCAAGTTTTTAAAGTTCAAAAACATTAATTGAAAAAGATAGCAAGCCATTTTTTTACCAAAAGCAGTCAAAAAGAAGAATGAGCCAATATATATACATACAGACCCGCAAACAACAATAACAACTACGTGTGTGCCAGGAACTAGTGTCACAATTCCTACGGGCATACTAATAGAATATACAAAACATAATAAACAATCACATTGTCCGAAAGAAATAGACGGGAAATAAGCAAAAGAAAACTCCATGGTGTTGCCAAGGATCATCAGGAGAAGCAACTCACCGTGAAGTCGGGTCGAACTAAGATCACAATAGAGCTCCGGTTTGATAACCAGATGCACCAGCCTCAGAACCTGTACAATTAAGTACATAAGTGCAGCATGAGTAC
>MDKI01149318.1:0-12094 GCA_005239505.1 Nicotiana paniculata | reverse complement strand
AAAAAAAATATTTTTGAATTTTTTTTTTTTTTAAAAAAGGGATCAAAGAGAGACTTTTCTAAAGAAGAAAGGAAAGAAAAATATTTTTGGATTTTTTTTTTAAATTGAGGAAAATGAAAAGGTAGAAAAATATTTTTTGGGGATTGTTTTTTTTTTTTAAAAAAAATTGGGCAATCAAAGAAAGACTTTTCTAAAAAAAGGAAGGAAAGGAAAATATTTTTGGATTTTTTTTTAAAATTGAGGAAAATAAAAAGGTAGATAAATATTTTTTGGGGGATTTTTTTTTTAAAAAAAAAAATTGGGGGCCGGAACCGATGAGGTTTGCCTACGTATCTCACATCCGGTGAGAATCAGACCCGCGTAGTTCTGCCGTTTTGACAGAACCGGGAAAACACGACTTTTGAAAATTTCACTTATTCTCTTTCTTTTTATTTTTCAGGAGAGTTTCACCATTTTTCAAATACCTACCTCTCACTCTTGATTTTTCTTTCATTTTCCTTTTTTTTTTCTTTCCCATTTTAGAAGCCAGTCAACATGCAAGCCGAAATAAATAGATACGCAAGTAGCACGTAAGATGCATCAGGATGGTCTTTTAAATTGGGTACACCTGTCCTAGACGGACCCAACCCCTGTGTTGAGTCCCTAAAGTCAAATGCACATGATGCAAATAAGCGTTCCTACTAGGGATCCGGCATGAGGTTATGTTATTCTAAGTTTAAATCCTGGGGTTTATTGTTCTAGACCTGGCTTACCCGAGCGGACAGCTCGAGCCGAGGTCGGGACAGCGTACCGGGAATACAGAAGCTTCACCGGCTTTGCAACTTGTCTGTACCTCATTCTAAAATTTGGATATGACTCTAACAGAAAAGAAGTCACACGAAGTGCACACTTCCCAGATGATTTAGAAGACTCAGAGAGAGAAGGGTTTGGGCACAATTTTATATACAGCTCAGGTAATATCAAAGCGGTACAAGCAGCATTTAGCACATTAGGTTCAAATATGCAAAATCAGATAATAAAGCCAAATATAACAGTTATTCTAAGCTCGAATTCTGAACCCTGAACCAGAGATTCTAGGAAAAATCCCCAGCAGAGTCGCCAGAGCTGTCACACCTCCTTTTTCACTACCCCGTATTAATGAAGGGGTATAAGAGAGTTTTTCCAATTAAAGTGACATTATTCAGATTTGGGATTTATTTTAGTTTTCAGAGTCGCCACCCGGATTTTTTACGGTGTTCCGGGACACCATTTATTTATTGAAATCCCAAACCGAGGAAATTTTGACTCTGTTTTAATTTGTCTGCGACTAGAAATCCGAGTAAGGAATTCTGTTAACCCGGGAGAAGGTGTTAGGCATTCCCGAGATCCGTGGTTTTAGCACGGTCGCTTAACTATTAATATTTGGCTTAATTTTCTAATTATTTACATATTTTAAACCTATTGTGCTTTTTATCCTTTTCACTTTTTAGCCGCTTTTTAATATTTATGTAATTATTTTAATATTAGTCACGATGACGCGCACTTGTTATTGTTGGACACGTTGCAAACCGCGCCACATGAAATATACCTGCGATTTACAACAATGCTTATTTTAATTAATATTTTGAGTTAGAGTCGGGGACATGAGTTGCCACACCCGAGTGTAGATTATGTAGTCAAGACATATGGTCATGACAATTTATAATGCCTATTTGAGGCAATATTCGATCATTCTTTATGTTCTCTATTTTTGAAAGAGCGTTTTAGTTTTTAGGATCAATTAAGACGTTTATGGATTTATCTTGAACAAGTCACAATGGCGTGCACTTGTTATTTTGAGCACACGGCAACAACGTCACATGAAATGCACCCATGGTTGCTATGTGCGTTTTCATTAATTGCTTAGTGTTGAAGGTCGGGGGCATGAGTTGCCACTCCCGAATGTAGGTTATGGAAATTAGTTGTGGTAAGTAACGAACTGATCATTACGAACAGTCCTAGAGTTGGCAGATTTGATTCAATAAATTGTTTACACTTTTTTCCTACATAATTCATTTTTAAGTAAGAACTCACATGTTCATACATTAACTTTCAAACAAAAGGGATAGTGAAATAGAAACTGAAGAACACAAAACTAATTCAGAGTTAAAATTACACATCCAGGCTATTCTATAATTGCTTATGAAAGTGTCATTAATTTACACCACTAAATTTCCTTTATGCGTGATGCTCAACAGAGATTGGAATCATACAAACTTTTCATATTTTATAAAGCCAAACCCAATACATATAGATGTTTTCTGTAAAAGTTCTTGAACATTAATTTGGTATGAAAACTGAATCAGAACCAATGTAGCCAACAATACCAAACAGAGAAACAGACACGATTCTATATGAGCATAATAATGTCTTATTTCACGCATCAACAAAACCCATTTTGTGAACACACAGAAAACATCAGCAAACAATTGTGATTTCATACCAAAGCAGATCCATTATATTCAACAAACCAAAACAGAAATTAACAGTTACGATTCAAAGAGAAAAATAAATACAATAATGTTCGAAACATACCTATTTAAAGCACAAGATCATGAAAGCCAAATAAAGGCTGAAAATCAGTCCAAAAAGCTCAGCAGAAAGTTCCAACAACAAACAACCGTGTTCTTGTGACTAGAATAAAACACTCGAACCCCGGGAACTTTTAAACGAACCCATAACAACTGAAATCAAAATCGAAAATCTTTTGAATCCAAACTGTTCATTATCTTTTTTTTTGTTTTGTTAAAACCATGTTGTTTCAGGTCTGTCCGTCGCTGTCAGAAGGAGAGAGAAGAGTCGGTGCTCGTTATCCGGCGAGCTTTGCGGTATGGAGACGGCGGCTGTCTGATTGGGGTCAGATGGGAATTAGGTCTCCCCTGATATTTCACTGAACCCAACCAGTGATTTTAAACCTCGATTGATCTTAAGAAATAAAGAAGGAGATGAAGTCAAAAATGGGCGGAGATGGAGTTTTTTGGGTGATTTCGATTAATAGATAACAATATGGAGACCACGATTCCGACTGGAATAGTGGATGTCTCTCGCCGTTGGTCGAATCTGGCGGCGACTGGTAAGCAACTGCACCAGTGACGTTCAAAGGAGAGAAGCGAAAGAGAAGGGAGAGAGAGTAGGAAGGGAAAGGAGTAGCTGGCCGTGAACGAGAGGGGTCTGACTGCTTTTAATGGTGGGCCACTGTTCCGGCGAGTTTGAGGTTGAGTACAGCGGCGGCTACTGTTTGTTGATTTCTCCGGCAGCTGGAGGGAGGGGATGTATAGGGTGAATGAATGAAGAAGGGAAGGGGGTGCGGCGGTTGTCTCCTTCTTTTCAGATTAGGGGGGTGTCTCCTCTTCTCTAGGTCTCTAGGTCTAGGTTCTTTTAATAGGTGGGGGAGATGGGTATTGGGCCGGACCGGGTCGGGCAGGTGGGGTTTTGGGTTAGGGAGAATTAGGAGGACATTGGGCCATGAAAATTGGCCCAGTTCGAATTTAGCCTTAACAGCCTTCTCTTCTTTTATGCTTTTTGTAGAATTAGCCGCTTTAGGCTCAAATTTAATTTAAATCTATTTCTTGGCTAGCATGTGTATTTATTTTATCTAATGATGGACCCCTAAAATTAATTAATTCATTAACCTATGAATGCAATTTTGATTTTTTAGAAGATACATTTAATAATGTAACTAAATCCTAAAAATGCAGTTTAAACCTAAAATGGCACGAAATGGAAAATGTGATAACTTTTTTTTTATGATTTTTTCTATAATTTAAAAGTAGTAAACATGTATGAAATGCAACTAAATAAAGAAAAGGTTCTAGAATTTATTAAAATTATTTTTTTGATTATTTTTAGGAGCAATTTCCATGCGGGGCAAAAATTGGGTGTTCACAGGTGGGACTAGCACTGGAGGATTTGACAGATATTCTTTGATCTTGTCAAAAGCGTCCTGGCACTCGTCTGTCCATTTGATGGCCGCATCTTTTTTCAATAGCTTGAATATCGGCTCGCATGTGGAGGTCAACTGAGCGATGAACCTGCTGATGTAATTCAACCTACCCAACAGACTCATGACTTCCTTCTTGGTTCTTGGGGGTGGGAGATCCCGGATAGATTTTATCTTTGTTGGGTCCAGCTCAATGCCCCGTCGACTGACTATAAATCCCAGTAATTTTCCGGATGGAACTCCGAAAGCGCATTTGGCTGGGTTTAATTTCAAATCATATCTGCGCAGGCGTTCGAAGAATTTCCTCAAATGCTGCACATGGTCACTTTGGGTTCTGGACTTAATGATCACATCACCCACGTACATCTCAATCTCCTGATGCATCATGTCGTGAAATATGGCGGTCACGGCCCTCATATAATTTGCCCCAGCGTTCTTTAAACCAAACGGCATGACCCGATAACAGTATGTTCCCCAGGGTGTAGTGAAGGCTGTCTTTTCTGCATCTTCTTCATCCATCAACACCTGGTGATATCCGGCATAGCAATCAACAAAAGACTGTACCTCGTGTTTGGCACAATTTTCAACTAGGATGTGTATGTTCGGCAGTGAAAACTTATCTTTGGGACTGGCTTTATTCAGATCCCGGTAGTCGACACATACTCGGACCTTTCCGTCCTTTTTAGAAATCGGAACCACATTGGCCAGCCAGGTGGTGTATTGGACCACTCAGATTACTCCAGCCTTTAGTTGTTTAGCGACCTCTTCTTTGATCTTGTCACTCATGTCTGGTTTAAATTTCCTCTGCTTTTGTTGGACAGGTGGATGACCGGGGTAGGGTGGCAATTTGTTTACCACCAAGTCCATACTTAGTCCGGGCATGTCGTCGTAGGACTAAGCAAATACGTCTTTGAATTCAAATAGGAGCTGAATCAAGGCGTCTCTAGTTTTTTCATCCGTGTGGACGCTTATCATGGTTTCTCGGATCTCTTCTTCATTGCCCAAGTTAACGGGTTCCATTTCGTTTAAGTTTGGCTTAGGCTTATTCTCGAACTGTTCCAATTCTCGATTTATTTCCCTAAAATCCTCTTCTTCGTCATATTCCAGTTCTTGATTCATTATTTTGAGTTTAGACGGCGTAATAAGATCAGAGCATGAAGTCCGCAAGCATGTCATGTTTTTTAAAGCCGCATTATTAGGACTGAAAAAATAAGAAAAGTAAACAAAAATAAGAACGAATAATAGACGATGAAATTTTGATTTCATTTCATTGAATTTGAACATAGGAGGGTTTACATCGGAATTTAAAGGCAAGAATTTAAAAACACTTGAGTTATACCCTGAAATAACTCATAGTGCAGAAAGGATGGCAAAATCTGAACTACCGGGACTCCCGCCTGACGGGGAATGGAGTAGCCTCCCAGTTTTGCAACTTGGCGTCAGGCCCCATATACTGTACTTCGGCAGTGCTGGAGCCTTCTCCTGTTTGGACCATATGGGCCTCATACAACATCTGCCTCATTGATCCACATATTTCTTCTATTTCTTCGGCCCTGAAAGCCTCTTCCTCTTCCTCCACGTATTTTTGCTTGACAAATGATGCGGTGATGTGTGGGATCGGCTGAGGCAATACCCAACCATTTTTCTTACGTTGGTCAGCCCATTTTTCATCGTCGGGGGTAGCTTGAAACCCTATGCCAAAAAACTTTTTATTGGTAGGCAAAGTGACGGGTTCTTTAATGCCTTGCAAGGACACCCCGAGCCCTTTTCCAGGTGTGTACCCATGTTTGATCATGTCATTGGCGACCATAATTGACGCGTTTGATAGGAAGGGTTAAGGGCACGGGGTTCCTTCCTCGTGTTGGTCCGCAACCACAATCTCGAAAGCCTGGTAGACTATGTGCTCGCTGCCCTCTCTTGCTTCCAGGCATGGGGCTGATGGGTCCCTGTAAATAGATTGCTCGTCTTCCCCATGGACCACGATTTCCTGGTCCTCATATTCGAACTTAACCATCTGGTGGAGAGTAGATGGCACTGCTCCTGCTGCATGGATCCAAGGCCTTCCCAGGAGATAATTGTAGGAAGTATCCATATCCATGACCTGGAATATCACTTCGAAATCTACAGGGCCGATTGTCAAGACCAAATCAATCTCCCCGATTGTGTCTCTCTTGATACCATCGAATGCACGGACGCACACATTGTTAGGCATGATTCTCTCAGTCCCGATCTCCATTCTTTGTAGGGTCGATAGAGGGCAAATATCAACCCCAGATCCACCGTCCATCATAACCCTTTTCACATAGTAACCCTCACATTTAACAGTTAGGTGGAGAGCTTTGTTGTGGGCAGCCCCTTCCGAGGGCAAGTCATTCTTGCTGAATGAGATCCGGTTGACTTCAAAAAATCATTCTGCCATTCTTTCCATTTGCTCAACTGTGGTGTTGGCCGGAACGTATGCTTCGTTAAGGGTTTTGATCAGGATTTTCTGCTGCTCGTTTGAATTTATCAGCAAGGATAGAAGTGAGACCAGAGTGAGGGACTTTCTAAGCTCCTCGATTATGGCGTATTCAGAGGTTTTAATATTCTTGTAGAATTCTTCTGCCTCTCCGGCACTGATCGGCCTTTTAGGCGGAAAGTGTTTCAGCTTGCTTTTGTTTAGTTCTTCTGGGTTGAGGTATTTCTCTGATGAGTTTATATCGCATGTTTCCCCGGTAATATCTTTCCCTTTGTATGTCACCATTGTCCTGTGGTAATTCTAGGGACGGCAGTGGTATACTTCATGGGAGTTTGTGGCGCGCGGCTAATAACCACGGGCTCATTCAGCCTGGGTGAAATTATTTGCCCCTCGCGCCACATACGTCCCGTTCGGTACGTACATTTTTGGGCCATTCATTATTGCCTTGTTGAATTGTAACCCTCTGGGAGGGCTCAACACACTTTGTTCCTTCCTGTGTGCCTTGGGGATGTAAGGACAGCATCTTTAGAGAGTCCCTTATTTGTTCCAGTCTCAGCCTTTTCCGTGACCTGGGGGACGGGGTTACTCTTCTTCATCTCCTTGACTGGTTTGGGTGCCGCCTTGGGTTTTCTTTCCACATCTGCGATGGCAATGATGGCCTTTAGAGCTGGATCAAAATCCTGGTCCTCGCAAATCATGCCGATGATGGTCCCGTGATTGTGAGTGGGCAATGGATTGTTCGTCACATTGGGAGCTTCTTCGTCCCTTAAAACCACTTTCTTTTGTTCTATAAGTCTTTCCACGGCCCTTTTGAGGGTCCAGCAATCCTCCGTGTCGTGCCCTTCTTCTCCGAAATGGTAAGCACAACTGGTACCCCGTCTATATGATGGTGATTGAGGATTATGCCCATTTGGAGGTACGGTTTGCAGGAGTCCCATCTGGACCAACTTTGGGAAGAGGCTGGAATACGGCTCTCCGATGGGAGTGAAATTAAGTCCCCTTGGTGGTTCTCAGGGATAGGCATTGTACGGGTAGTTGTTTCGAGGAGGGCGTGGATTATATGGAGCTGGGGGACGATGGTTGTTTTTTGGAGGTGGAGTTCTATTCTGATTGTATTGTTATTTTTTGGGGCGCAGCATAAGCTACGTCTTGGTGAGGATAGTAATGTTGGGAAGCTTTGGGAAATGGACGTGGGTATTGTCGAGGCTTCCCGACATCGGAAACCATCATGGCCCCTTCTTATTTCTTTTTCCTGTTGGCTGCACTCCCGGATCCGCTTTG
This sequence comes from Nicotiana paniculata, assembly GCA_005239505.1. Lineage (NCBI taxonomy): Eukaryota > Viridiplantae > Streptophyta > Magnoliopsida > Solanales > Solanaceae > Nicotiana > Nicotiana paniculata. The sequence goes on along the minus strand of MDKI01149318.1, from coordinate 4,397 downwards.
GACGGCCTGAGAGGTTGCTCTTATGGAAGATTAGCTCAGGATACGACCAGTTTTTAGACCATTCTCCGTCATTTCTCCAATTTTAATTGCTTCCGCGAATGGTTTGCCCATGGCGGACATCATATTTTGGAAGTAATCAGCTTCTTGTGCTTGTAGAAAGACGTTGACCATTTCAACCTCATCCATCGGAGGTTTGACCCTAGAGGCCTGCTCGCACCATTTGATGGCGTACTCTCTGAAACTCTCTGAGGATTTCTTTTTTAGATTAGATAGTGAGCTCCTATCGGGAGCGATGTCCACATTGTATTGGAATTGCCGGATAAAGTCTCGTGCCAGGTCATCCCATATGTGTCGGCGGGATATATCCTGGTCCATGTACCATTCTGATGCAATCCCCGTCAAGTTTTCCCCAGAATATGCCATGAGAAGTTCCTCCTTCCCACCTGCTCCCCTGAGCTGGTTGCAGTACCTTTTCAGATGGGCTATAGGGTCCCCATGTCCGTCATATTTTTAGAACTTGGGGGTTTTAAACCCGAGAGGCAAATGGACGTGCGGGAACATGCACAAGTCTGCATAGGAGACACTTTTCTGCCCGCTCATCCCCTGTATATTTTTTAGGCTCTGTTCAATACTCTTCATGTTTCGAGTTATTTCTTCGTGCTCGAAGCTTTTCTTATCTTGTCCCAAAGTGACCTCAGGCTGAGTTTGTTGGGGATATGCATTGGGAGTAGCATGAGTGGTATCCTGATGGACGGATGGTGTTTGGAATGTGAATGATGGCGGCTCGAAACTTGGCCCGGAGATAGTTGGTGGAGCCATGGCGGAGATTGGTGGTGCGGTGAGATTTTGGAAGACACACCAGAAAACAAAGCCTGGGGGCGAACCTTAGAAGGCCTTCTGGCAAAGTGAGCCGACATATTTGGATATCCAAATGGCGTGGTTGGGTAGCTTATGGGGATGTTGGACATCCCGCCTGCCCTTGGGATTATCTCTGGGAAACCTGGGATGGTATTGGGTGGTTCCCTACCATTGGACCATGCGTCCCACATTTCTAGCATGCGCAACGCAGAGTCATGTTCTCTTCAGCTGTTGCTGACTCAGATGTTGGGATGGTTGGATTTAGGTCTTCCACGGAAGAGTTGACGATTGGCAAGTGACTTTCAGACGTCATTTCTATGCTTCCTTTTGATCTAGTGAAGTAAGGATGGGAAGCCAGGTTACCGCAAAACCAACAACCTAAAAATACCTTTTAGATTGAACCAACAAAATTTTAGGTTGAAGCATTTATCACATAGGCAATCGCACGTTTGGGGTATGCAATGCATCTGAGCAATTTAAACGCTTTTCTATATGTTTTTGGCAACAACTGTGTACTTCATCCCGGCTTAATTTCTCGGCTTTTCCCTTTTTATCATTCTTACCCTTCTTCTGTTATTGTTTCCGCTCTTTTATGCCTCGCTCGGTTTTTTTTCTTATGGTTATGATCGAATCCTATGTGGATTGCCTATGTATCACGGCGCCGCGTGAATCAGATCATCACGTAGTTCATGCCAGCAAAACCCAAAGGACAGAAATGCATATTTTTTCTAAAAGTTTCATTCTAAAAATATTCATTCATTAAATAAAACACTTCTGATTACAGAAAACTTGTAGCCCACTTTTGGAATTTCAGAGTTTGCAAAACAGACTCGACGCATATTTTCTAAAAATATAAAAACTACTGTGGACTCAGACATGACTACGACTAGAAAAATGAAATACAGACTCGAAAAACATCAAAAATACATCAGTGCTTCCGTTGCTCCAGGGGCCGGTGGGGCATCATTCGGCCTTGCCACGGGCCTGCGTGCTATGTCTTGCTGGAGGCGGTAAAGGTCATCCATTATCTTGTGGACGAAGATCATAACCGCTGAGAAGAAGGTGGTTCGAGTCATATCTTCGCATTCCTGGCATCTGGTGACGATGTAGTCAGCTATCACTTGGACCCTTCGCCTGATGATACCTTTTTCTTGAAGCAAGCGCCCGATTTGCTGGGATCTCGCCTCTAAAGTCTGGGCGTCTTTGTGACTCTGCTCTTTCCATTGTTGCCACTCTTTTTCTAACTGAGCCATCATGGCATAGCACTGTTCCCTCTCTATCTTAAATCTTTTTTCCTGTTTGGCCATTTCGTTCTCGAGGACGGCAAATTTTTCCTTCAAGCCTATGACTTCCTGGTCATATTTCCTTTTTAGTCTCTGGACAAACTCTGTTCTTTCTTCTGAACTTCTTGTTAATCTTGCCCGAACTCCGGTCAGTTCTTCTTCAGCTTTGTCTAGATCATTCCCATAGCTGCATACTTTATGCCGCAGGCCGTTGATAAGCCTTTCATCAGTTATGCTTCTCTCTGGGTTCTCAGCAGCTATTTTTAACTCCTATATCTGGGCCCAGAGAACTTCATTTTCTTGGGATAATCTATTTTTCTCCCCTTCAATTGTGGCAGTATGTAGAACATTTTCAAATTTGATTTCCCTGACCTGGGCTTCCAGCTGGCTTATGGTGGCTCGGTAGCTATTTTCCTTTTCTAACCAAGCCCAATGCTCTTGTGTTTGCTCGGTGAATTGTTGCACATGGGGTCTCTTTGCGGGTCGTTCTTGCTATTGATGCTCCCTGCCTCTTATGTCATACCAAGAAGTGTACGCGGGCTCCATTTCCCCTTTGAATAAGTTTCTCACCCGAGTTTGAGGTTCTAAAAACCTGCACTCATTCCAGATTTAACGGACCCTGCCTTCAGGAAATGCAGCTCTTGGGCATAACTCAATGGCTTGTTGGCTTAAATCATCGTCATGGGTAACACCCTGTTGTCTCCATGTTGGTCCCAAAATGCACATGCAAGTATACGTGGTCGTAGCAAGTAATATAATGTTAAATCGAATGCCGAACCCACAGGGACTTGCGTAAACTACTTGTTGAATCACTCTAATTTTTATTTAATCAAGCTCAAAACCAAAATCCAGGAATGTAACTAAATTATACTACGATTCTATGAACTAACTAATTATCAAGTGACAAGAATATTGTTGTGTGTATTTAGTAGAGACAAATATTACAGGGTTGTGAGCAATTCACCACTCGTATTGCATTCTAATTAACTCTCCCTTTCATATAATTCACTCATGGTTGCTAATTAATCGATAATTGCTCTCGTAGCCTTCTCCCGAAGTACTACTCGCTTATTCTCAATAGATTAACGCTTATATTCCTATGAAATTAATCTATTAGAACGCACTAAGATTACGATGTTTATTAAGCACGGTAACTAGGTATATTCCTATCCTAACCACAAATCCGCTCCCCTGAAGGGTTAAGATCACGCTCTCTTCAATTCTTCTCTAATCTATATACGGCTTTCCCAAACATAACTAGATAGTATATAGAACTTAATTGCTGGCCAAACAATTAAGCAATTAAATGCAGAATTGAAGAAACAACCATATATTGAGTGAACTATAATCAAGGTGAAGTTAATGTTGAATAACAATATTCATGTCTAAACCACAACCCTAGAACATTGGGTGTTTAGCCACTCATGCTAAATCAAACAATTGCATAAGTTTTGCATAAATGGAAAATACTAGAATAAGATGAAGAAAACTGATAATCCTTTGCTTCCTCAATGATCTTGTGTGTATCTTATCTCCAAAAATGGCATCCTCCCCTCCAAGTTGTGTTTTTGGGTCTATTTATATGTTTGGGATAAACCCTAAACGTGTAGGAGACTTCTATTCAAACCGGGAAATACTTAAAACCTTCAAAACTCGGAATTGACCGGACCAGGGACCCCAAGCGTTAAGCCCAAAATGCCCAGCTATAGCCTGGGTAGGCCTGGCGTTTGGGCTCTAACGCCCCACTAACGCCTGGGCGTGCCTGGCGTTTGGGCTCTAACGCCCCACTAACGCCTGGTCATGCCAGGCTTTTGGGCCAAAACGCCAGCGATGGCCCGAGTCACTCCTTTTCGACTCTTGAGCGTATTTTAACGTTTATGCACCCATTTAGCTCGGCTTCCATCTCCAATTCACCTACACATGAAATAGACTCCATTATCCACATATAACATGTATTTTTATCACAAAAGCACGTAAAATGTAAGGTACATAATGCTTAAAACTATGGATTCTAGCCACGCATCAACACCCCACACTTAGACTCTTGCCCGTCCTTGATCAATATCCTTCAACACGTACACATTTCATTAACAAGGAGTATTTTACTTTTCAATCACACATTACCCCTTAACTATGATCGATACTGGCAATCAAGTAGGAACATACAAAATTTCACATTCTTTCCTTTCTTTAAGCATGCCCAAGTATAACAATTTAATCAATCACACGAATCAACCTAATTGCAACCACCCAACC
>MDKI01109527.1:0-34975 GCA_005239505.1 Nicotiana paniculata | reverse complement strand
TGGGTTGGGTATATTTAGGAATTGGGCTTGGGTCTGTTGGGCTAGCATAATTAGGTGTTTTGGACTGATTTCAATAGGTTATATTTGAAAATGAAATGGGGTTGTTTGTTAAATACCAAGATAATTAATTAAAATAATTGTATAAAATAGTTACTAATTATAAAAATAAATTTCATGCACAGAAATATTTCAAGAAATGATTATTTGGTATTTCTAAATATAAAAGGCTAATTCCTTCTATGATTGCAAAGTTATTGCAATTATAGCCAAAATGTGCTCAAATAGGCTATTTATGGAATAATTTGGACTTAACAAGACCATAAATATAAATAATAAATTAAGAAATGCTTTTGAAACCATTTGTGATGCAATTATTTAGAATAAAATACTAAAAAAATGTAGGAAAATTATGGAGAGAATACCAATTGCTATTAATGCATGATTTTGAAGGTATATATGCAATTTAAATATATTTTTTGGGAAAACTTGGGTATCAACAGATGCCCCTCTTTACCCGGAAAGGATGAAAGAGTTGTCGGGTAAAGATATAATGGCCAATTTTGACCGAGCGAAACGGTTTGAGAGATTAAGGGTCGCGTCTTGGTTTCTGAGCTGCCTACATATCCCTAGTTTTACAGGAATCATGCGGTATGTAGTTCCGGATTCATCGGCGAAGTATACCGATGAAGTTATCGCAAAAGCGGATGCAACATCTAGGGCTGGATGAGTGAATGGTTTACGGAAGGGGTTAGGTTTGATATGGCTGGGAGAATTGGAGCGGGATTGCTCCTGCTGGGAAAGCCGTTGCTCATCGGGTTACCTGCAAATAAAAGCAATACAAGCGTACACTATGCATAATATTAAACATGATGCAGGTTCCCGTTGGACTGTGAAAGTTTTCTTCGGACGGTTAGGGATGACGTCCTTAGACCATGATGTCCCGGGTCATGACTTGTTTTATGAGAGATTTGCAGGCCATGAAATGATGTTCTCGGGCTATGAAGATGATGCCTCCGAAATATGACGCCTTTGAATAATGATAGTGCAAGATTGAGGGAGATCCTCAGGCCATGACATGGTCTCTTCCGGCAATGAGGATGATGCCGTTAGACTATGACGCCTTTGGACAGGTTGGCGATATTTCAGCCTATGATATGCAATAATATAATGTTGACAAGACAGAGCTTAGTATTGCGAATTGAGGGGCAGAGCTTAGCCCGAAAGAGAAGCGAAGTAGATAATGCTTGAGAGAAAGCGCTTAGTCTCGGTGAAAAAGTAAATTGGAGGAGGATCTTAGCCTCATGCAGATAGGAAGGCAGCGGTCAGCCTTATGCAAAATGGAAGGCAGAGATTAGCCTTATGCAAGGGAAGGCAGGGGATTATCCTTATGCAAATGGAAGGCAGAAGATTAGCCTTATGCAAATGAAGGCAGAGATTAGCCTTATGCAAGATGGAGACAAAGCTTAGTCTCATGCAAATGAAGGCAGATATTAACCTTATGCAGACGGAAGGCAGATGATTAGCCTTATGCAAATGGAGGTAGAGCTTAACCTCATGCAAAATGTGGGACAGATCTTAGTCCCGTGCAAGATGAAGGCAGGGCTAGGCCCTATGCAAAGGAACAAATAGTGAATGCTAGTAGGATTTCTTAGCTGGTAATAGGTTGTGGTATTGCGATTATTGTGAGAACTATGACTATGGAGCATGTTCGTTCTTTTGTGCTGATAGTAAACCTTGCATTTGCGACTATGCTGAAGTTCGTGACTTTGAAATCTGTTTGTTCTTTATTCCTGCATCCAAAGAAAAATTATGAGTTCTGTAGATGGGGAAAGTTGGTTCGTATCCATGTTGGATTTACTTGCTTCGTTCTGCTTGGTCTGATGATCCTGCTTATGTCATCGGGGTAGCGTTTGCTAAACAGAGCTATATTTTGAAAACGTGCATGATTTTATAAAGACATAGTAAAAATATATTTTGAGAAATTTAGATGAATCGACGACCGTGACATGGTTCAAGACATTGCAACCACTCACGCTATGGAATTTTGAGGGTCCTTCTCAAAATTCTGCCCCAGTTAGATGGTTGATGATTCCGACCGTTGTATATGCTGCGGATCGGCTGAACTTGCATCAGAATTTTGAGGGTCCTTCTCAAAATTCTGCCCCAATTTCCCATTGTGTGTGTGGGTGGGGGGGGGATGAGATTTTTATTGAATTGTGACCAAACCCATAGGGCTGCCTACGTATCTGTCACGACCCAAAATCCCACACGGGTCGTGATGGCACCCAACACCGGGGTCAGGCAAGCCAACAATTTGCTTGCTAGTGAAGTTTTCCTTATTAACATACTAGCCCCACCGGGGTCACATGCACATACATTATTAATCTTTAAAAGAGGATGCCTTTCCATAATCAAATTTCTTACAAGTTTTTCTCAAATTTCATAACTTCCGGAATGTAAACAATATGAAATGTAAATTCAGCACACATATAGTTCATATCAATAAAAGCACAAGGCATGATGTGAGACTAACTACCCGGATATAATAGAAATATTCGCTACGTACGAACTCTCGTCACTTTGTACGTGCGTAGCCCCCCCAAAAATTATCATATATAGCATTTAAATCACCTAGGGGGACAATTTCCCCTTATAAGGTTAGAAATGACACTCACCTCGCGATGAAACCACCCCTCGGATCAAGGATGTACCCGAATCTCTGGAATCTACCCTCGACGGCTCGCAACAAGCCAAATATAGTTCAATAACATCAATGCATGCTCAAAGTCGGGAAATCATTCTAGTCTACCCAATTTTCGACATTCTTGTGAAATTCTAAAAATCCAACCCCGGGCCCGCATGCTCGGATCCTGAAAATTCTCGAAGGAATCACTCACCCGAAGCCTAAGGATCAAAATTATATGATTTCTACAAGAATTCACAGCCTTAGGTGGATAATTCTCCAATTTTTCTAAAATCCCAACTACTACCCAAAACTTAGATTTTTCTAGGAATTAGTAGAGAATTTTCTTGACAATTCATGAATTTAATTAGTAAAAGGAGTGGAATTACTTACCTCTTGGAGGAATTGGTTGAAGAACTGCTTTCTCAAGCTCTAGGGCTCATCAATGGAGGTTAGGGGGTGAAATTATGTGAAGAAACCCGTGTGTTTGGACATTAAATAGGTCTGTCTTACAGGGATTTCGCACCTGCGACTTTGGGACCGCAGGTGCGGTCCCGCTCCTGCGAAGAGATTGGCTGCACCTGCGGAGGTTAGGCCTGGAAGCTGGGGTCGCACCTGCGAAGAGAATGGCTGCACCTGCGGAGGTTAGGCTTGGAAGCTCGGGCACACCTGCGAAGAATTTCCGCACCAGCGGACTCATACCAGCGGGCACAAGTCCGCACCTGCGGAAGTAGAGGGGTCCATGGGTTTTCCGCACCTGCGACTGGGCGACCACAGGTGCGATCACACCAGAAGCAGCTGCACCAGCCTTGGATTTTGCTGGTTTTTGGCCCTGTGCGGGGTCCGGGAGGCCCCTGGGCCCACCCGAGCCCCTGAAAACCTATACCAACAAGTCCCAAATCATATGACGGACTCGCTCGAGCTTACGGAACACTCAACATCGCTAAAACTCAAAATCACCCTCCAAACCCCTTGAATTCAAACTTAAGAACTTTAAGAATTCTAGATTTCATTCCATTGCACCGAACGGGTCTATACTATTCGGAATGACCTCAAATTTTGCAGGCAGGTCATAATTAACATAACAGAACTATTCCTCGTCTCAAAATTCCGTTCGGACCTCGAAAACACAAAATCACGTCCCAACCAAAATATGGACCTAAGGAACTTCATATTTCAATATTGGGCGCTGAAATGCCCCCGGGTCATCAGAAACCCAATCCGAACATAAGCCCAAGTCCGAAATCATCACACGAAGCTACTGGAACCGACGAAACTCGATTCCGGGGTTGTTTACCCAAAATGTTGACCAAAGTCAAACTTGGCCATAAAGGCCAACCTTAAGGAACCAATTGTTCCTATTGCACTCAAAACACCTCCGAATCCCGGACCACCAGTCTCCGCAAGTCATAAGTCATAAAATGCCGCTATGGGAAGTTTCATTTGGGGGAACGGGGTCTGATAACGTAAAATGACCGATCGGGTCGTTACATTCTCCACCTCTTAGACAAACGTTCGCCCTCGAACGGACAGAAGAAGAAAGTACCCGAGTCGGGGAATAAATGAGGGTAACGGCTCCGCATATCGGAATCGGACTCCCAGGTCAATGCCTCAGGAGGCTGACCTCTCCACTGAACATGAACAGAAGGTAAACTCTTGGATCTCAACTAACGAATCTGCTGTTCTAGAACAGCTACCGGATCCTCCTCATAAGATAAGTCCTTGTCCAACTAGACAATGCTGAAATCTAACACGTGGGCTGGATCGCCGTGATACCTCCGAAGCATGGACACATGAAAAACTGGATATATGACTGATAAGCTAGGTGGAAATGCAAGTCTACAAGCCACCTTTCCCACTCGATCAAGAATCTGAAACAAACCAATGAACCTAGGGCTAAGCTTTCCCTTCTTCCCAAATCTCATCACGCCCTTCATAGGCGACACTCGGAGCAATACTCACTCACAAACCATGAAAGCTACATCTTGAACCTTGCGATCTGCATAACTCTTTTGCCTGGACTGAGCTGTACGAAGCCTATCCTGAATGATCTTGACCTTGTCCAAGGCCTCCTGAACCAAATCTGTACCCAACAACCGAGCCTCTCCCGGCTCAAACCACCCAATCGGAGATCGATTCCGCCTACCATATAAAGCCTCATAAGAAGCCATCTGGATACTCGACTGGTAGCTATTGTTGTAGGCAAACTCTGCTAAAGGTAAGAACTGATCCCATAATCCTCCAAAGTCAATAACACAAGCTCGGAGCATATCCTCCAATATCTGAATAGTCCGCTCGGACTGTCCATCCGTCTGAGGATGAAATACTGTGCTCAATTCCACCTGGGTGCCTAACTCTCGCTGAACTGCCCCCGGAAACACGAGATAAACTGCGCTCCCCGGTCCGAAATGATAGATACCGACACACTATAAAGGCGAACAATCTCCCGGATATAGATCTCAGCTAACCTCTTGGATGAATAGGAGACTGCCACAGGAATGAAATGCGCTGACTTAGTCAGCCTATCAACAATGACCCAAACTCCATCGAACTTCTTCCGGGTCAACGGAAGTCCATTAACGAAGTCCATAGTGATCCTCTCCCACTTCCACTCGGGAAGCTCAATCCTCTGAAATACACCACCAGGCCTCTGATGCTCATAATTAAACTGTTGACAATTCAAACACCGTGCCACATACGCTACAATATCCTTCTTCATTCTATGCCACCAATAATGTTGCCGCAGATCCTGATACATCTTCACGGCGCCCGGATGAATAGAGTACCAGGAACTATGGGCCTCTTCTAAAATCAACTCTCGAATCCCATCAACATTGGGAACACAAACTCGCCCCTGCAACCTCAAAACACCATCATCATCTAAGGTCACCTGCTTGGCACCTCTGCGCTGCACCGTGTCTCTAAGGACACACAAATGGGGATCATCAAATTGCCGATCACGGATACGCTCCAATAATGAAGAATTAGCGACCGTGCAAGCCAACACTTGACTAGGCTCAGAAATATCCAACCTCACAAATCGATTGGCCAAAGCCTGAACATCCAAAGCAAGCGGCCTCTAACTGACCGGAATAAAAGCAAGACTGTCCATGCTAGCTGACTTCCTACTCAAAGCATCGGCCACCACATTGGCCTTTCTCGGGTGATATAAGATGGTAATATCATAATCCTTTAACAACTCCAACCACCTCCTTTACCGCAAATTCAACTCCTTTTGCTTGAACAAGTAATGAAGACTCTTATAATCCGTGAACACCTCACATGCCACACCATACAGATAGTGCCTCCAAATCTTCAATGCATGGACAATGGCTGACAACTCCAAATCATGCACTGGATATTTCCTCTCATGAATCTTCAACTTCCTCGAAGCATAAGCAATGGCCTTGCCATCCTGCATCAACACTGCACCAAGCCCAATAGGGGAAGCATCGCAATAGACTGTATAAGGCCCTGAACCTGTGGGCAAAACCAATACCGGTGCCGTAGTCAGAGCTGTATTGAGCCTCTGAAAGCTCGCTTCACACTCGTCCGACCATCTGAACTGGGCACTCTTTTGGGTCAACCTGGTCATCGGGGCTACAATAGATGAGAACCCCTCCACGAACCGACGATAATAGCCTGCCAATCCCAAGAAACTCCGAATCTCTGTAGCTGATGCTGGTCTAGGCCAGTTCTTGACTGCCTCAATCTTCTTCGAGTCATCCTGAATACCCTCTGCTGATACGACATGACCCAGGAATGCAACTGAACTCAACCAGAACTCACACTTCAAAATTTTTGCATAAAGTTGACTGTCCTTCAGAGTTTGAAGAACCACTCTGAGATGCTGCTCCTGCTACTCCTGACTGCGGGAGTATATCAATATATCATCAATGAAGACTATCATGAACGAGTCCAAATAAGGCCTGAACACTCGGTTCATCAAGTCTATAAAAGCTGCTGGGGCATTTGTCAACCCAAACAACATGACTAAAAACTCGTAATGCCCGTACCGAGTGCGGAAAATGCCCTAATCCTCAACTGATGGTAGCAAGATCTTAAGTCTATCTTTGAAAATACCCTGGCACCCTGAAGCTGATCGAACAAATCATCAATCCTCAGCAGTGGATACTTATTCTTGATTGTAACCTTGTTCAATTGCCGGTAATCAATACACATCCTCATCGAACCATCCTTTTTCTTCACAAACAATACAGGAGCACCCCAAGGAGAAAAGCTGGGCCTAATGAAACCCTTCCCAAGCAAATCCTGCAACTGTTCCTTCAACTATTTCAATTCTGGCGGTGCCATGCGATACGACGGAATAGAAATGGGCTGGGTGCCCGGAGCCAGATCAATGCAGAAATCAATATCCCTGTCGGGTGGCATCCCTGGCAGGTCTGAAGGGAAGACCTCAGGAAACTGACGAACCATGGGTACCGAATCAATAGAGGGAACCTCAACAGTGGAATCGTGCACCTAAGACAAATAAGCCAAACACCCCTTCTTGACCATACGTCGAGCCCTCACGTACGAAATAACACTGCAGGTAGAATGATCAGGAGTTCCTTTCCACTCTAAATAGGGCAAATCCGGCAAGGCTAAGGTCACCGTCTTGGCATGGAAATCCAAGATAGCATGATATGGGGATAACCAGTCCATCCCCAATATAACATCAAAGTCGACCATACATAAAAGCAACAAATCAACACGGGTCTCAAGACCCCCAATCACCACAACACAAGATCGATGGACTCGATCGACCACGATAGAATCACCCACCGGTGTGGATACATAAACAGGAATACTCAGTGGATCACTAGGCATGACCAGGTATGGTGCAAAATAAGAGGACACATACGAATACGTAGACCCTGGATCAAATAGCACTGAAGCATCTCTATCACAGGCCCAAATAGTACCTGTAATGACTGCATCTGAAGACTCAGCCTCTGGCCTGGCTGGAAGAGCATAACATTGGGGCTGGGCCCCACCACCCTGAACCACATCTTTGGGACGGCCGGCTGCTTGCTGGACTCCCCCTCTAGCGGCCTGAGCTCCACCTCTATGACCTCTACCTCCACCTCTAGCACCTCTACCCCCACCTCTAACTGGCTGCACAGGCTGTGGAACACCTGGTGCTTGTACCATGGCACGAGAACCCTGATGCTGAGACCCACCAGAACCTCGGGGGAAAAATTTGGAAATATGCCCCAAACTATCGCAAGTATAACAAGGCCTCTGCTGATGTGGCTGCTGACTCTAGAACTGGCCCTGTTGACCCTGATAACCACCCTGGAAATTTTGAAGCGGCGGTGCACCGATAGGTGCTGGTGGCGCACTGTAAGGCTGCTGATCGTAATAGTGCATTTGATAACCACGACCACCTGAAGTACCATAAGAAACCTGGAGAGCTGACTGACAAGGTCTAGGAGGATGACCTCTGCTTGAAGAATCCTTGCCCCCAGATGAGGCTCCACTGAAATGACCGAACTGATGGGGCCTCTTGTCAGCCCCCTGATCACCTCCCTGTGACAAAATCATCTCAATCCTCCTAGCCACATTGGCCACATCCTGGAATGATATATCTGTACCTGAATCTCTAGACATTTGAAGTCTGATAGGCCGAGCCTATCCCTCGATAAACCTCCAAACTCTCTCCCGATCAGTAGGAAGTATCATAAGAGCATGTCGGGCTAGAGTGATGAACCTGGTCTCGTACTGAGTGACGGACATAGATCCCTGCAGGAGACGCTCAAACTGCCTCCGAAGGTCCTCTCTCTGAGTGATGGGAAGGAACTTCCCCAAAAATACCCCTGAGAACTGTGTCCAAGTGAAAGGTGTAGATCCAGCTGGTCTGGCTAAGCAATAGTCTCTCCACCAACTCTTGGCTGCGCCCGATAACCGAATAGTAGCGAAGTCAACTCCGTTGGACTCCACTATGCCCATATTCCGAAGAACTTCATAGATTCTGTCCAAATAATCCTGGGGGTCCTCTGATGGTGAACCAGTAAAAGTAGCAGTGAATAACTTAGTGAACCTGTCCCAGTCTCCACAAAGCATCTGCTGACATAACTACTCCCTCTGCTACCGGTGTTGCAATACCTGGCTGAGCTACTCCGACTGGCTGAGGTGCCGGAGTCTAAAACTGTGGAGCTAGTTGCTCTGGCACGCGGCGGCAGGAGTCTGGGCACCTCCTCCAGCCTGAGAGATGACTGGTGCTATAGGAAGAAGACCCGCGTATGCTACACTCTCCATGAGTCCGACTAGACGGACAAGGGCGTCCTAAAGCACTGGGGTAGCTATGAACCCCTTTGGGACCTGAGCTGGTCCAACTTGGACTGTCGGAACTGGGACCTCCTCGTCAAACTCGACCTGAGGGTCCTCCACTGGGTTGCTGCTCTAGGCTGAGCCCGGCCCCGGCCTCGGCCTCTAGCATGGCCTCGTCCTCGACCTCAATCCCGAGTAGGAGCTGTAGCAGAAGTGTCAGGCTGCTGGGCGGAACCAAGGGAAGCACGCATCCTCGCCATCTGCGAGAGAATAGAATAGAAATTCATTTAGTACTCAGAATTCATAGCGCACGACAGAGAAGAAAAGAAATATGGAGTCATCCTAACTTCGCAGCCTCTAGGGGATAAATAGAGGCGTCTCCGTACCGATCCCTCAGACTCTACCAAGTTGTCCGTGAGTTGTGAGACCTAAGTAACCTAGCGCTCTGATACCAACTTGTCACGACCCAAAATCCCATGCGGGTCGTGATGGCGCCTAACACCGGGGTCTGGCAAGCCAACAATTTGCTTACTAGTGAAGTTTTCCTTATTAACATACCAACCCCACATGTGTCCCAAAGTTTGACACTTAACCCATTTAAAATAGAAGCGGAAGAATTTTTCAATTTAAATACATACATCCAAAATGAGAGTGATCCATGACACATATATACAGATATACAGTCCCCAAAAATAGAATCCACCAAGTGTGTGCCAGGAACTAGTGTCACGAGTCAATAGGCGACTAGTAGAATATACAAAAAATGATACAAAAAGTACTGATGTCTGAAAGGATATAGACAGAGGTAAACAAAAGACAACTCCATAGCATAGCTGGGAATCGCCAAGGGAGGCAACTCACCATGGAGTCAGGCCCGGAATCTGTCAAGCTCTGGTCGGATAACTAGAAACACTAGCCCCAGAACCTGTACATTTAAGTACAGAAGTGCAGCATGGGTACATAAATATATATGTGTACCCAGTGAGTATCCCGCCTAACCTCAAAGAGGTAGTGACGAGAAGTCGACAAGACACTCACTAAGGTCCAACAGTATAAATCAACAGAATGTAATAAAAACAGTAGGCATGTAAGGCAGTGAAGCAACAAGTATATATATGCAAGATACTAAAATCCAGGAAGAATACTGAGGATAAATAAAACAACTTCCACTTCACTTTTTCCCAAATATCTGTCAAATAAATTTCACGAAATTTAATAACAAATAAAGCATACGCATGCAGGGTGAGGACAATCGGCCGGAGTCACAGGATAGTCACGCTCGTGCACTGCCGAAGGATCGATCGGCCCGTCCCAAAAGTGCACCTCAGAAGCTCTCTATGCACTGCAGAAGGATCGATCAGCCCATCCCAAAAGTGCATCTCTCAACCTCACTACGCACTCCCGAAGGATCGATCGGCTCGTCCCAAAAGTGCGTCTCTCAATCTCTCCATGCACTGCCGAGGGATCGACCGGACCGTCCCAAAAGTGCATCTCTCAATCTCTCTGTGCACTGCCGAAGGATCGATCGGCCCGTCCCAAAAGTGCGCCTCTCAATAGAGTGGGGGAAATCACACTCCGCTCGTGGATACAATTTGCTAAGCGGTCACATGCACATACATTATTACTCTTTAAAAGAGGATGCCTTTTCATAATCAAATTTCTTACAAGTTTTTCTCAAATTTCATAACTTCAGGAATGTAAACAATATGAAATGTAAATTCAGCACACATATAGTTCATATCAATAAAAGCACAAGGCATGATGTGAGCCTAACAACCCGGACATAATAGAAATAGTCGCTACGTACGGACTCTCATCAATTTGTACGTGCGTAGCCCCCCACAAATTATCACATATAGCATTTAAATCACCTAGGGGGACAATTCCCCCTTATAAGGTTAGAAAGGAGACTCACCTCGCAACCGAACCATCCCTCGGATCAAGGATGCGCCCAAATCTCCGAAATCTACCCTCGACGGCTCGCAACTAGCCAAATATAGTTCAATAACATCAATTCATGCTCAAAGTAGGGAAATCATTCTAGTCTACCCAATTTTTGACATTCTTGTAAAATTCTAAAAATCCAACCTCGGGCCCGCATGCTCGGATCCTGAAAATTCTCGAAGGGATCACTCACCCGAAGCCTAAGGATCAAAATTATTTGATCTATACAAGAATTCACAGCCTTAGGTGGATAATTCTCCAAATTTTCTAAAATCCCAACTACTACCCAAAACTTAGATTTTTCTAGGAATTAGTAGAGAATTTTCTTGACAATTCATGAATTTAATTAGTAAAAGGGGTGGAATTACTTACCTCTTGGAGGAATTGGTTGAAGAACTTCTCTCTCAAGCTCTAGGGCTCATCAATGGAGGTTAGGGGGTGAAATTATGTGAAGAAACCCGTGTTTTTGGACATTAAATAGGTATGTCTTACAGGGATTTCGCACCTGCGAAGAGAATGGCCGCACCTGCGGAGGTTAGGCCTGGAAGCTGGGATCGCACCTGCGAGGGAAAATCCGCACTAGCGGACACGCGCCTGTGAAGAATTTCCGCACCAGCGGACTCGCACCAGCGGACACAAGTCCGCACCTGCGGAAGTAGAGGGGTCCATGGGTTTTCCGCATCTGCGACTGGGCAACCGCAGGTGCGGTCATACTAGAAGCAGCTGTACCAGCCTTGGATTTTGCTGGTTTTTGGCCCCGTGCGGGGTCCGGGAGGCCCCTGGGCCCACCCGAGCCCCTGACAAACTATACCAACAAGTCCCAAATCATATGACGGACTCGCTCGATCTTACAGAACATTCAAAACATCGCTAAAACTCAAAATCACCCTCCAAACCCCTTGAATTCAAACTTAAGAACTTTAAGAATTCTAGATTTCATTCCATTGAGCCGAACGTGTCTATACTACTCGGAATGACCTCAAATTTTGCAGGAAGGTCATAATTAACATAATGGAACTATTCCCGATCTCGGAATACCGTTCGGACCTCGAAACCACAAAAAAACATCCCAAACTAAAATATGGACCTAAGGAACTTCAAATTTCAATATTGGGCGCCGAAATGCCCCCGGGTCATCAGAAACCCAATCCGAACATACGCCCAAGTCTGAAATCATCACACAAAGCTACTGGAATTGACAAAACTCGATTCTGGGGCCGTTTACCCAAAATGTTGACCGAAGTCAAACTTGGCCTTAAAGGACAATCTTAAGAAACCAATTGTTCCTATTGCACTCAAAACACCTCCAAATCCCAGACCACTGGTCCCCGCAAGTCATAAATCATAAAATGCCGCTATGGGAAGTTTCATTTGGGGGAAAAGGGTCCGATAATGCAAAACGACCGGTCGGGTCGTTACAGTATCCCCTCTTAAACGGGAATCAGGTCGGACGTAGTTCAGTTTACATCATAAAGAATTACACATTGTAGCGGTTGAGTGCATCTGATTTGATTGGCTTTTTCCAGACTTCTCCATCCATTTCTACAAGTATAAGAGCTCCTTCTGTCAATACTCGGTGAACAATGTATGGTCCTTGCCAATTGGGAGAGAATTTCCCTTTGGCTTCATCTTGATGTGGAAAGATCTTCTTTAACACCAGATGCCCTGGTGTGAAATATCTTGGTTTGACTCTTTTGTTGAAAGCTCTGGTCATTCTACTCTGATAAAGTTGTCTGTGACATATTCCATTCATCCTTTTCCCATCTATGAGGGCCAATTGCTCGTACCGGCCTTTATCCATTCTGCGTCGCTGAGCTCAGCTTCTTGTATGATTCTTAAGGAAGGGATCTCTACTTTGGCAGGAGTAAAAACTTATGTACCATAAACCAGTAAATAAGGAGTTGACCTAGTTGATGTGCGGACTGTGGTGCGGTATCCCAATAAGGCAAATGATATCTTTTCGTGCCACTGTCTTTGTTTTTCTATCATCTTTCTCAATATCTTCTTGATGTTCTTGTTGGCGGCTTCTACAACTCCATTCATCTGAGATCTATAGGCTGTGGAATTCTTGTGCTTGATATCTCGCACATGGCTTTCATCAGATCACTGTTGAGATTGGAGCCATTGTTAGATATTCAACTACCTTGAGAACCTTAGTGTTGATTTGCTTCATAACTTCCTCTTTGATTTTCAGACTCATATTAGGCTTGAACTTTCTGAGCTTTTGCTTTACCGGCGGGAACATTGGATTAGTCGGAAGCTTGTGGGCCATAATGGATGTACTTAGACTAGTCATGTCATCGTACGATCATGCAAATATGTCTTCATACTCTTTCAAGAATTGTGTGTATTCCACTTTCTCTGATGGCAACAAATGGATGCTGATGCGGGTTTCTTTGATAGTATCTGAATCTCCCAAGTTGATTATGTCGGTCTCATCCAGATTGGACTTAGGCTTGTTTTCAAAATCCTCAACTTCTCTGATAATTTCATCAGGTATGACATCCTCTTCTTCTGAATCATTGTCCTTTTGTTGCGTTGTCTCATTGCATGTCACAGTCATTGGTTCATCAAGACAGGAAATAGTAATGCAGTAAGATAAAAGTAATGAGAGAAAAAGGTAATAAATAAATACTGATTCGTTGAAAAATAAAAGCGATTTTGATAATTTTAACAAACAATTTTGGAACATCGGGATTTTATTGGAAAACAAAAAATGCGAAAAGGAAATTATTAGGAAAAATTAAATAAATAATGTTGTTCTGCCTTGCTACCCCGGGACTCGTCGAGCCCTGGATGGTCTGACAGTCCAATTCTTGAGGAATGATCCCTTGCTCACAGCTTGGCTAGTAGGGCCTTCCTCTTCCTGCTCCTCAACAATAACACAACAGTCCATGCCTTCGTTTTCCAGGGATAGATTCTTCAAAGCTGCTAGAGTTTCTTCTTCTTCTGACCTCCATATGATATCAACTTGCTGGAAAGTCTGCTCCAAATGTGGTATAGGCTATTCCAATGGATAGTAGGGACCGCGCCATGGTGGCGACCAGTCTTCGTACTCCTGCCAAGTGTATTTGTATCCCAGCCCAAAAATGGTGCCATGGTGCTTCAGCTGTATTGGTTTGGAAATCCCCTGAAGATTCTTACTGAGTCCTCTGCCAGGCTCGTATCCACTCCAGTTCAGTATGCTCTTGATCTTACTGTCCCACCATTAGTCTTTGTCTACTACATTGATCCGTTCAATGTGGTGGTAGGTTTCTCCACCCAGCCTTCTTCTACCTTCAATCACTGGGATGGTATGGCGATTATAGATATGATTGCTTCCGTCTCCATAGATGATCACCTCTTTGTGGTTCCATTCAAATTTTACTGACTGATGCAATGTTGATGCCACAGCCCCGGTGACATGTATCCACGGACGTCCCAACAACAGGTTATAGCATGCCGATATGTCTATCACATGAAATTCAACCTTGAACCATGTAGGTCCCATCTGCAGGAAAAGACTGATTTCACCAATGGTAGACATCTGAGAACCGTCGAAAGCCTTTACATTCATAGATCCTTCTTTGATCTCGTACAACCCCTTGCCCAATTTCTTGAGTGTTGTCAACGGACAGATGTTGGGGATGGATCCCCCGTTGATCAGAATCCTGGTGATGAAGTAGTCCTCACATTGCACCGTGATGTGCAGTGCTTTGTTATGACTTATCCCTTCAGGTGGCAGCTCGTCCTCGTGGAAAGTGATCTTGTGACTCTCCAGTACTTGACCTACCATATTGGACATTTATACACTAGTTATGTTATTTGGCACATATGCTTCATTCAACACTTTCATCAAAGCATTCCTGTGTGTCTCTAAATTTTGTAGCAATGACAGAATGGATATCTGGGCTGGAGTTTTGTTCAACTGATCGATGACTCAGTGTTCCCTAGCCTGCACCTTCCTCCAAAGATCATCTGGGCCTGTCTCGATGACGGGTGGCCTGTTGGAGGCATTCTTGCTAGACTCAGCCAAGTGTTCAGGTGTATAGAACCTGCCAGTCCTTGTCATCCCCTGTGCAGTACTAGCTTCTTCTATCTGACTTTACCTTTCCTTGTTGCTTCAGCCGTGTAATCCCAAGGTACAACCTTATCATTGAAAGGTAGCGTGGTTGACACTATCACTGTGATTGGTGTAGCTACTTTCACTTCAAATGGGATGGGTGCCTTAGCAGGCGACATAAATTCAACCTCGAACGACAAATGTGTGTTTGCAGGTGGTGCCGTTTCAAATATGAATGGGAGTGACGCAGTTACCTCGACATCTCCGGATGGCTGAATCTAGACTATGATGGGATTAAGAGTGACTGCTGGCTTCTTTGGGTCATCACCTTCTATTATTAACCCGATCGACCCTTATGGGTCCCAATCTTCTTCTACCTCTATCATGTTGACACCCCTACGGTCTGGAAGCAGATTGTTGCGAATATTGGGGGAAGCTTCTTTTGCCTGGATGACCTTGTTATCTATCATAGACTGGATCTTATCCTTTAATGAGCGACATTCATCAATTGTACGCCCCTTCATGTCGGAATGGTATGCACAGGTCTTGTTTGGATTGACCCATTGGGATGGATTTTCAGGGGTTATAACGGGGATATGAGTGACATAACCAGTAGCTTTTAATCTTTCATACAACTGGTCGATAGGTTCAACAATGGCAGTGTATTGTTTAGGAGGTCTGCGATCAAAATTGGGTTGAGGTCTCGGGAAATTTTGGCGAGCAGGGGGTGATTGGAAGTGAGATGGCTGAGAGTTGTAGGTATGATAAACAAGAGCTAGTTGGGAATATCTGGGGGAAGTAGGCTGATATGTAAACGATGGATATGGCTGATATGTTGGTGGATGTGCTGACTGATAGGTGGGTGAGGGTGCTTGGTAGGTGAATGGGGAAGTTCGGTATACCAACGGGGATTTGGGTCCCTGTGCAACCATTATCGTTCCTGGATCTTTCTTCTTGGATTTACCACCAGACTTCAAGGCTTTGTTGGTGGCCTGTAGTGCCTCAAAGTTAGTGACCATTCCACTCTTGATATCTTCTTCAATTCTCTCGCCACCTTGATGATGTCAGAGAATTTATGGTTTTCAATCACCATTAGCCTCTCATAATACTGTGGGTCTTGTGCCCGGATAAAGTATTTGTTCATTTGTTCTTCCTCTAGGGCAGGCCTGACCTTGGCTGCTTCATATCTCTAGCGAGCAGCATACTCGCAAAGAGTTTCGGTGGGCTCCTTTTTAAGGTTCTGGATATAGAACACGTCTGGTGCATTCTCCGTATTGAACCTGAACCGATCCATGAAGTCTGATGCCATACTTACCCAGTTGGACCGCTTCTTAGGGTTTTGGCTGATGTACCAAGATAAAGCATCTCATGTGAGGCTCCTCATGAACAATTTCATGCGAATCTTCTTGTCTCTTCCTACTCCAACCGATTTATCACAATAGGTCCTCAGATGGACCCTGGGATCACCTGTACCATCGAACATTTCGAACTTAGGAGGTTTGTAACCCTCCGGTAGTTCAACATTGGGCTGTATGTACAGACCTTCGTAGTTCAACCCTTCGACTCCCTTCAATGCCCTGAACTCGACTAGTCAGCTTCTTGAGTTCCTCGGCCAAATTCGTAATGAGCATATCCTTATCAATGGATTCAGGTGTGTAAGCAATATGTTGAGTGGAGTGAGGTAGAGTCTCCATGTATATGGGGTTATTCTGATGACCTGGTGTTTGAGCATAGAGGTGGTCACTTGTGGAGTCTTGTGGTTCAGGAATAATTAGCGGGGTATTTCTTGGAGCGTGGAAAGTGTTGTGCTGGTGCTGTGGTAGGATAATTTTTTTTCGGTGGAGTTGTATGATGATGGGTTGTGGGAGGGTTCTGTTTGTTTGGGGTGTTCTGAGGAGGTATGGGATTTTGAGTGACATCTGGGACACTAAGTGAGAAGGATAAATTTGTGAAGTTCCGGACTTGCTCAAGCTCCCTTGGAGTTTCAACAACCTTTGATCGAGTTGTGACATAGAATCATTCTGAACCTGAGTTCCTTGATTTTCAGTGGCTTTTGTTCGTTCAGCTGTCATTGTGTTTTCTTGTTTGATGTTTCTCAAATCTTCCATTTTTCCTTTGCCTTTGCCTTTAGGTAGACTAGGAGGAGGAGGGGGTGGAGGGCCTCTAGATCTTGTGTGATATGATGATGATGCCAGAATGCACGAACCAACTTTTGGGGAGGGGAATAATCAAAAGAAACAAAACAAAAGCAAAAACAAAAGGTATCCAAGTCAGTGAGGATCATGAGAAAATATTGCAGTATTTAAACACATAGAGTAGGAATGAAATCGTGTCCTAACTTGGGAGCCTTGTTGTGCCCGAGGTAAGCCTAGCGACAAGTTGATTTGGAGAACTTAGATGCCCAAAATGCCTCATTTCATTAATGTAAAATAGACGAATCCAAAACGACACTAAAATAATAAGCAGTAAATAAAGTCACTAATTGAACTTGGCCATTATTACATTTGAAAGCAATGAAAAAAGGAAACCTAGACTACTTGGCCCAGAAAGACCTTCCCCAAGCTAGATCTTCTTGGCTATGTCAATCAGGTTCCTCAGGTCATGCATAACCAATAGCAGGTATACCCTTTCTAGATGCCCTCCTTCATTTCCCTCAGCATTCTGGCAGTTGGCGACCTTTTTCCTCGTTTTCGCCTCTAGCTCCATCAGATCCTGCTCCAAATATTCCAGCCTTTCATTAGATTTGATAGACCTTTCCTTCCACTTGTTGATCAATTCCATGTCATTCTTGTGTTGCTCCAGATGCTCGGCCTTGGACTTACGAACCCTTTTGCGCAGTTTATTGTATTTCACTTGAGCCTCAGCCACTTCGTCTATGACTCTGTTTCTGCCGATTCCCGGCTCAACTATCCCTACTATGCTGTCTTCCAACCATGATAGGTAAAAGATTACATGCCCTACGTGGTATTTGTCGGGCTCGATGGTGTCCTTTTCTATAATAACCTTTAGATGCCACATATTCTGAGCTTCACATTTTTACGGGATGTCGTCGTCTTGAAAATCTGCCCTATAATGGCTCATTTTAGAGACTCGCGGTATGACTTGCTTCCTGCCTGTCTCATAACTCTGATGGGAGCAGGGTATATGCCCCTTATACCGATCAACACCAGGTGCAGAGCGTCCATCGATCTGATGATGAACTCACTGGTAGGGAACCATTCGAACATCCATTGAACTTGGTACTCAGTCAAATTGTCAAAAAACTGCGCCCATTAGCATCTTCCGGTTGAGCAAACCTGTCGGGGATGTAGGTTATTCTCTTAGGGTGATGGAAGGCTATATGGTCATTCCACGCCCTTCGTGGAAATTCTTGACGATATTTCCCCCTTTGGAGATGCTCCAATAACCAAACCTGTAGTAGCAGATTGCAACCCTCAAAGTGTTTGAACCCCTTCTAGCAGTGGTCCAAGGCTCGGTATATGTCTGCTATGATCATAGGGATAATGGTATATGTTTGCCCTTGGATCCCCTCAATTAAGGTTTTGGCTACCATAG
Organism: Nicotiana paniculata; assembly: GCA_005239505.1. Lineage (NCBI taxonomy): Eukaryota > Viridiplantae > Streptophyta > Magnoliopsida > Solanales > Solanaceae > Nicotiana > Nicotiana paniculata. The sequence goes on along the minus strand of MDKI01109527.1, from coordinate 16,478 downwards.
CCAGTCTAGTGTGAATCCTATCTCATTTGCTTGGAAATACTAAAATACCCAGGAAGCAAACAACGAACACAAAAACCTTGCGGTGAATATGACCCAAGGAAGTAATAGAGAATTCGTCGTGGAAGATACAATAGGATTTTCTATGGCTGTATCGTTCATAGAGATAGTCAAAAGGTATGTAGGACTCTATGAGGCACTCTAAATCATCATTCTTTTTCAAACCCGTCATTTTCAGGAATCCCCTAGCGGCACGGTTTTCTGGCACCAACAAACCTGGACTGTCCTAAGGCAATCCCGCGAAACCCCCTATCTCCTCCAAGAGGGGGGTCATTTCTATGTTGCCGAAACAGAACACAGACCTTTCTCTGTCCCAGAACATAGTGGCTGCTTCAATCAACATATTATTTGGTTGGATATCCAGTAAAGGGGGCAAGTTTCCGAGGACCCTCTTCACATGGTCTTTGTCATTTGGCGAAAGGTCTTCCCACCAATCCAGGAACAATGGTGGTATTCCATGGACCAAGCCGAACTTGGGGACTTTGCGCCTCATTTTCAGTAAAGAAGAAAAGGTTGACCCTTACCCCCGCCAGACTTGACTATTTATACACTTATGATTAGCATACAAGCATTTAGTTCTCCAAATAAATGCACAAAACGTGATTGCATCCGTTGGGATTATGAAAAACCCTGTGGACTTTTGGATAAGGATGTCTTAAAGGGTTATTGTGCGGACGACACACTAAACCAGATAGGTTTGACCATGGTGCATGTACAATATAACAAAGTAAGGTTTCTATGGGGTTTTAGACTGGTACCTCAAGCGGACAACTTGAGGGGGAAAGGCACGAAACCGTCGATTGCACCGCTGATCGACTAGTTTTACCGAAAATAAGCCTTTCCGAATTTAGGGGTGATATGAAATGGAAGAGTGCAACCATTCATCAAGCATTGCTATAGGATTTGTATAGGCACGAGTGGAATATGATGTTGAGCATGATTATGCAACAATAAATGAGCAATAAAAGCATGTTGTCATGTATTTGCACGTTATGAAAGCGGTAAATACAACAATTATAATTGAAAAGTAGTTACAAAGGAAAACAAAAAGAAACATGTCAGTTTTGATTTTGAAAAGAACAAGTACTTGAAAACGATAAATAATTAATTGCACATAAAGGGGGAAAGGGAAAGTTTGCAAGTATTAACAAAGTAAAGACAAGTTCACAAAGCAGTTTGAAAATGGTAAAAGCCTAGGTAAATCCCCAGCAGAGTCGCCATGCTGTCGTACCCACCTTTTTTTCACTATCAATCCCCAATATTTGTTTACAACAATTATTACAAACCAATGTGAATGAATTACATAAATAGATAAAGAAAAATAAGAAGTTACACTATAGGAAGCCTGAAAACAAGCCCAGATTCTTAGAACCTCAAATGCCTAAATGTTTCATAGCCTTTCTCATATCCGGGTGTGTCAGAGTTCCATAAGGACCTCAAGGGATCCCGGGCAGTGCTTACACCCAAATTTCACAACCATAATTGAGTAAGTGCAGTGTGGAAGTTCCATCCCTAATGCATCAGAGTTCAGAGGGATCTCATAGGGATCCCTAAGCAGTCACACATTAGAGGGGCAGAACTTAAGGACCTAAGAGTAGAGTGAGAGTGCTTGATATAGTTTGAAAAGGTTTTAGTAAGAAAAGTGTTAAAAGAGACTTGCTTGAAACAATTTTGTGAAATAAAAGAGGGAATCATTCAGTAAAACAAATTTTGAAAATAGAGAGTTATATAATTAAACAACAACAGATCAAGCATAGAGCCAAAACCAAACTCAGCAATACTTAAAGAACACAGAACCAAAACAGGAAGAACAAATCTAAACCCAGGGGTGATGGGGATTGGGGACACATAGAGCACATGTAGTGCACACATAGTTACAGGAGCATGAAAATTCTTATAGGGGTTTAGGGAATCAGCATATCATGAATCTCAGAACCAACACAGGATCAGACAACTTAGGATAGCTAACTGCTTTGCACAAAAAGGTTCATGATAGAAATCGGGGAAAACAAGTAAGGCAGAGTTACATTGAGGTATAATAAAAAGGGGTTTCTTAAGCAGGCTGATCATAAGGGGTTGACATATTCAGAAGCATGCTGATAAAGCAGTAAAGTAGACATATTAGTTGCAGGTTGAAAAACAAAATCACAGATAGAAACATATTAGAAACATGATAAACTGAAGCAGTAAAAGAAACATATTGATTTGGGACTTGAATTGAAATCAGAACATACCAGTAAAGAAGACAGTATACACAAAGTGAAGGGACATGAGAGCACAATAGTTAGCCTTGGCTTGTAGCCGACTAACTTAGAATTATAGTAAGTAACACATAAAGAGAGCAGAAAGCTTTGAGTGTGAGAGATAGAGTTTGAACTAGTGTGTTCGTATGTTCTGAGCCAATTGTGTGTGTGAGAGGTAAAAAATAAGAGTGTATATATAGTAGTTTAAGAGTAGAACAAAATAAGGTAAAGGGATAAGAAATCAATCAATTAGGGCAATCACAGATTCAATCACGTAAAGGAGTTCAGAATAGACTCCTTTAATTAATGGAAATTAGCCAAACAGTAATAACAAGGGTTAATTAAGGCAAGAAGTTGAAACCAAATAAGGGAGTTCAGAACAGACTCCTTGACCAAAAGGTAATACAAGGGCCTAATTAAGGAAAGAACCCCAACGTGCCATGTAAAGAATCGACAAAGGACCAAATTAAGGTCATAAACAAGGAATCAATCAAGAATTACGCACATGAATCTCTAACAGAGTGAATCAATCAGCCAAAACTCTTAAAATAACATTGATTTCCGGAAAGAACTACTCAACTTCTATAAATAGAAATTGAACTAAGTAAACCTCATAAAAATACAGATTCGAATCCTAATAGAGATTAATTAGGGAAAAACCACAGAGTAATGGATTTGACAATGAAAACATGCTTAGGTAAAACAAAATAGAGCAAAGTAATATGACTGTTAACATAGAAAGTACCCAGAATCGAAGCAGAGTTTAGAAAAAATCAGAGTATCGCACAAAATCAATCAGGTTTAAGTATTTCTTTGCACAAATCAGTCACAAGGATGAAAGAAAATCGATTAAACACTTAGAAGTCAGAAAGACCTTTGCAAAACAATTTTGGGATGAACCTTACTTTAGGGAAAATCGGAACAACCATTTAAAACCAGAAGTTTTCAAAGAAAACATGTAATAGTCCTTGATTCTCCTCAGATCTATACAGATCTGGAAAGGATTAAAGATAATAGAGTAGGGTTTCTTTAGAAAATATAGCAGAGATGAGAACATAGGTTTAGAAACCATAGATTGGTAACAAAAACAAGGCGAGATCATTACTTACAAACGAAAAGTGGCATGAGACAGGCTGATAAACACAGATTCAAACCAGAACCGATCGGAATCCCTTGAAACCCTTTCAAGGATTCATAAAATCGAAGAGCCACGAAACGTAGAAGAGCAGGACTGGCCGGAGAATACATAGAAACATCACAAGGTGGAGTTTATGCCAGTGCGGTGCTTAAGAGCTAGGGTTTGGGTTGAGAGGATTTTAGAGAGAACGGGAAGGGATGACGGCGTGTGAGTGTGAGGGAAATGAGGGGTTTGGGGGGGGGGGTCTTTAGGTTAATTAAGGTAAGAATTAACCTGGACCGTTGATAAAAAATGATCAACGGCCAGGATTTGGGTGGAATTGGGTTGGGTATATTTAGGAATTGGGCTTGGGTCTGTTGGGCTAGCATAATTAGGTGTTTTGGGCTGATTTCAATAGGTTATATATTAAAATGAAATGGGGCTGTTTGTTAAATACCAGGATAATTAATTAAAATAATTTTATAAAATAGTTATTAATTGTAAAAATTAATTTCATGCACAGAAATATTTCAATAAATGATTATTTGGTATTTCTAAATATAAAAGACTAATTCCTGCTATGATTGCAAAGTTATTGCAATTATAGCCAAAAGGTTCCAAAATAGGCTATTTATGAAATAATTTGGACTTAACAAGACCATAAATATAAATAATAAATCAAGAAATGCTTTTGAAATCATTTGTGATGCAATTATTTAGAATAAAATACTAAAAAATGTAGGAAAATTATGGAAAAAATACCAATTGCTATTAATGCATGATTTTGAAGGTATATATGCAATTTTAAAATATTTTTTGGGAAAAATTGGGTATCAACAGGGGAACAAGTAAAGAAGCTGCTTCCAAACAACCTGTCATTGAAACCGACTCGGATGATCTTTGGAGAAAGGTGCAAGAGAGAGAGTATTTTGTGGTTGACCATCTGAACAAAACCCCCGCTCAGATCCATTCTATCATTACTACAGAATTCTGAAGCACATAGGAATGCATTGATGAAGGTATTGAACGAATCTTATGTACCCAACAACATTACTAGTGGGGAGATGGCTAACATGGTAGGAAAAGTATTGGAGAGCCATATTATCACTTTCCATGAAGACGAACTGCCGCCGGAAGGGTTGAGTCACAACAGGGCGCTGCATATCACGGTGTAGTGTGAAGGCAAATTCATTGCCAAGGTCTTGATAGGTGGGGGTTCAAGTCTCAACATCTGTCTGCTGACTACTTTGAAGAGGTTAGGTAAAGGTCTGCATGAGATACGAGCATGAACTATGAACGTAAAAGGGTTTGATGGGTCTCAAAGGGCCACAATCGAAGAAACCAACCTCTGTTTACAAATGGGCCCAACTAGGTTTGATGTTGAATTCCACGTGCTCGTCATATCCGCCTCATACAATCTGTTATTAGGACGACCTTAGATACACACTGTTGGGGCTGTAGCGTCTACTCTGCATCAGGCTGTGAAATTCGAATGGAATCATCAAAGGTGATCATTCATAGGGATGAGAGTAACCCTATTTATACCAACCAGACTGTTTTGGTTGTGGAGAATAGAAGGAAGTTATGGGGAGAGACTTACCATCGCATTGAGCGTGTAAACGCAATTGAGAAGGACAAATGGTGGATCAGCAAAATAGAAAGCATATTGGCATGAACAGGGTATGAACCCGACAAGGGTCTTGGCAAAAATCTCCAAGGGATCACCAAACCAATACAACTAAAACGTCACATCATGACCTTTGGACTGGGATATCAATACACCTGGCATGAGTATCAGAACTAGTCACCACCATGACACAATCCATACTACCCTCTCGAGCAACCGATACACATCTGAGCCAATCCTCCCATCAGGCCAATATGATGTGGGGATCTGAAGAAGATGAAGCGCTAGCTGGTTTAAAGAATCTATTCTTGGAAGATGAAGACATGGACTACTGTGTAATAGTTTAGGAGGAGGAGGAGGATGGCCTCGTCATCCAGGCAGTGGAGAAGGGAGCCGTTCTCAGGAAATGGAACGCCACACCATCTAGGGCCCGCCGAGTTCTGGGGTAGCCTGGCTGCTGGTGTCATTTATTTTGAAAACAATTATTATGAGAATTTTTAAAACATTTTTAGTATTTTGTTTTGAAACATTTGTTTGAATCATTAAAATTGCTTTTGTTTGACATCTTGATACTTATCAATGGTTTGCTGTTTTATTATTTATAACTATCTTCTACATTTTTCTCTCCATAGCATTATTATTTCTTATCTTGATGAACCAACAACTATGACATGTAATGAGACAATGCAACATAAGTATAGTGACTTGGAAGAAATAGAAGAAGAGGATATAATACCTGAGGAAATTGTCAGAGAAGTTGAGAATTTTGAGAACAAGCCTAAGTCCAAGCCGGACAAAACTGAGATAGTCAACTTGGAAGATTCCGAAACACTCAAAGAAACTCGCATAAGCATTCACCTGTCACTATCAAATAAAGAAGAATACACTCATTTCTTGAAAGAGTATGAAGACATCTCGGCATGGTCCTATGATTATATGACCGGTTTGAGCACATCTATAGTGGCTCATAAACTACCTACCAATCTGATGTGTCCGCCTGTAAAGCAAAAGCTCAGAAAGTTCAAGCCAAATATGAGTTTGAAAATCAAAGAAGAAGTCACCAGGCATATCAAAGCTAAGGTTCTCAGAGTGGTTAAATATCCAACCTGGTTGGCTAACATCGTGTCGGTTGCGAAGAAAGATCGAAAAGTCAGAGTATGTGTCGACTATCGGGACCTAAACAGAGCATGTCCCAAAGATGATTTTCCATCACCCAACATACGCATACTGATCGACAATTGCGAGAAGAATGAACTCCAATCCTTTGTGGATTGCTTCGCGAGATATCACCAGATTTGGATGGATGAAGAAGACGCCGAGAAACAACTTTTATTACACCGTGTGGGGTGTACTATTATAAAATGATGTCGTTTGGTCTGAAGAATGCTAGGGCCACTTATATGAGAGCCATGACAACTATTTTCCATGACATGATACGCAAGGAGATAGAGGTATATTACAAGAAGGGCACATATTACATAGCAGATTTAGGAAATTCTTTGATCGGCTCCGGAGGTACAATTTGAAATTGAATCCCGCAAAATGTGCCTTTGTAGTCCCTGCTGGAAAATTGTTAGGATTCATCGTCAGGCACCGAGGAATTGAGCTAGACCCATCAAAGATCAAGGCTATCAAGGATTTTCCACCTCCAAAGAACAAGAAAGACGTTATGAGTTTCTTGGGGCGTCTCAATTATATCAGCCTCTTCATAGCAAAATCAACCGTGATATGTGAGCCGATTTTCAAAATGTTAAAGAAGTATGTCGCAACCAGTTGGGCTAAAGACTGCCAGAAATATTTTGAAAAAATCAAATAATACTTGTCTAAACCGCCAGTGCTGGTCCCGCGAGAACCTGGTAGACCACTGCTACTCTATCTCTCCGTACTAGATGTGGCTTTCAGTTGTGTCTTGGTACAACACAACGATACGGGAAGGAAAGAACATGCCATATACTATCTGAGTAAGAAATTCACACCGTATGAAGCACGGTATTCTTTGTTGGAATGCACATGCTGTGCTTTGACCTGGATAGCTCAGAAATTGAGGCACTACTTCTGTGCCTATACCATATATCTCATATCAAGGATGGATCCTCTGAAGTACATCTTCCAGAAACCCATGCCTACATAGAAGTTGGCAAAATGACAAATATTGTTGAGTGAATTCGACATCGTTTATGTGACTCAGAAAGCAGTTAAAGGACAAGCATTAGCAGATCATCTTGCGAAAAATCCTATAGGAGGAGAATATGAACCACTAAAAAACGTATTTTCTTGGTGAAGAAGTATCATTTGCAGGAGAAGATATCGCCGAAGCCTACGACAGATGGAGAATGTTTTTTGATGGAGTCGCAAATTTCAAAGGAGTGGGTATTGGAGCCGTTTTGGTGTTAGAAACAGGTCAACATCCGGTATCCGCGAAACTCAGATTTTTGTGCACCGGTAATATGGCAGAATATGAGGCTTGCATATTGGGGCTCAATTTGGCCTTTGACATGAATATCCAGGAACTACTAGTAATTGGTGATTCAGATCTTCTGATACATCAAGTGTAAGGAGAATGGGCTACAAAGAATACCAATATATTACCATATCTATATCATTTGCAAGAGATGATGAAGAGGTTCACGAAGATAGAATTTAGACATGTCCTGAGACTCCAGAATGAGTTCGCAGACGAACTGGCCACTTTGTCCTCCATGATACAACATCCGAACAAAATTTTTATCGACCCCATTCCGGTAAGGATCCATTATCAGCCAGCTTACTGCGCTCATGTTGAAGAAGAAACATATGGGAATCTATGGATCCATGATATCAAGGGGTACTTGGCAAAAAGAGAGTATCCGGAGCATACAAATCATACTCAGAAATGCACGCTCCGAAGATTGTCCAACCATTTCTTCCAAAGTAGAGGAATTCTATACATAAGGACTCCAGACCTAGGGTTATTATGGTGTGTTGATGCCAAGGAAGTTTCCAAACTACTCGAAGAGATACACGCTGGAACTTGCAGACCACACATGAATGGTTTCATTTTAGCCAAGAAGATACTAAGAGAAGGATATTTTTGGATGACTATGGAAACATAATGCATCAGGTATGTCCAGAAATGTCATCAGTGCAAAATACATGTAGATATGATACAGGTGCCGCCAAATGAACTCAATGCAACAAGTGCACCTTGGCCTTTTTCCGCTTGGGGGATGGATTTCATTGGACTAATCGAGCCCGCCGCTTCAAACAGGAACATGTTCATTCTAGTGGCCATAGACTACTTCACAAAATGGGTTGAAGCTGCATCTTACAAAGCTATAACCAAGAAAGTCGTCTAGATTTTGTCAGTGATCATATCGTTTGTCGATTAGGGATTCCAGAGTCCATCATCAGCGTCAACACCGCCAATCTCAATAGTTACTTAATGAAAGCTATGTGAGAAACCCTCAAAATCAAGCATAAGAATTCCATAGCATACCAGCCTCAAATGAATGGAGCCGTGGAGGCTGTCAAAAATAATATCAAGAAAATACTGAGGAAGATGGTAGACAACCACAAGAAATGGCACGAGAAGTTACCATTTTCCTTATTGGGGTACCGTACCACAGTCCTCACATCAACCGGGGCAACTCCTTATTTGCTGGTCTACAGTACTGAAGCTGTCATTCCCGTCGAGGTAGAAATTCCTTCCTTGAGAATTATATAAGAAGCTGAACTCAGTGATGCAGAGTGGATAAGAAGCCGCTATGAACAATTAGCTCTTATTGATGGGAAAATAATAAATGCAGTGTGTCATGGTCAACTCTATCAGAATAGGATGTCCATAGCTTTCAACAAAAGAGTCAAACCTAGACAGTTTGCACCTGAGCAGCTGGTGCTGAAATGGATCTTTCCACACCAGGATGAAGCCAAAGGGAAATTTTCATCCAACTAGTAAGGGCCTTACATGGTTCATAGAGTTTTTTACTAAAAGGAGGAGCGCTCATATTCGCAGAAATGGATGGAGAGATTAGGCCAAATCCTATCAATTTAGACGCAGTCAAAAGATATTATGTTTAGAATGTTTGCATTTCTTCATCTGATGTAATTGAACTACGTCGACCTGGTTCCCTTTTAAGAGGGGATACGTAGGCAGCCCTGTGGGTTCGGTCATAATTCAATAAAATTTTTATTTTCCCCACAACCAGAAACTGGGGCAGAATTTTGAGGAGGACCCTCAAAATTCCGAAGCACATCCAGCCAACGTCATCATATGCAGAATGGTCAGAGAATCGCCTAGGTAAACTGGGGCAGAATTTTGAGGAGGATGCTCAAAATTCTAATACAAGGAAGTCGCAATGTCTCTAAAGTGTCACAGTCATTGGTTCATCTAATTTATTGGATATTGCATACTAATGTATTTTAAATAACTACATTCATCATATGCATGCGTATTTTTTGAAAACTTTATCTTATGAAACAACTAGATGCTACTCGTGGTAACTCAAGTGGGATTTCAATACGGATCAAGGCAAAGCAAGTAGGCAAAGGCACGAACCAACCTTCCCTGTAAAACTCACGATTTTCCTTTGGATGCAGGAACAAGAAACATTCTCAAATTCGTGCGCACTATCTTCACAACGACAAAGCTGCCAAGCGCAGACATATCTCCAACTAAGAAATACTCTGCTATCACTTATTATCTGTTCATTGCATGAGACTAAGCATTATCTCTATTTGCATGAGGTTAAGCCCCGCCTCCTTAATTGCATTAGGCCAAGCACTGCCTTCCCCTGCATGAAACTAAGCATTGTCTCCATTTTGCATGAGGCTAAGCCCTGCCCCCTTAATCGCATAAGACTAAGCATTGTATCCATTTTGCTTGAGACTAAGCACTGCCTCCTTAATTGCATAAGGCTAAGCACTGCCTTCCCCTGCACGAGACTAAGCATTGTCTCCATTTTACATGAGGCTAAGACATGCCTCCTGAATTGCATAAGGCTAAGCACTGACTTCCCCTATATCAGACTAAGCATTGCCTCCATTTTGCATGAGGCTAAGCCCTGCCTCCTCAACTGCATACGGCTAAGCACTGCCTTTCCTTGCATCGAGACTAGGCATTGTCTCATCTTTTGCATGAGACTAAGCATTGTCTCCTCTTCTTTGCATGAGGCTAAGCATCACCTCCTTAATTGCATAAGGCTAAGCTCTGCCTTTCCTTTCCTAATACCAAATGCTATGCTACTTGAAATCTAGAACTATTTTGCCTTCCCGGGACTAAGCTCTGTCCCAATCTTATGCAAGACTAAGCTCTGACTTGTTTCGCCTCTTATATGACCCAGCATCATGTCTTTGCATTTCATGGGCTAAAACATCGCCATTTCGTCCAAAGGCGTCATAGTTCGAAGGCATCATTCTCATAGCCGGAAGACACCATGCCATGGCCTGATGAACTCCAATATTGCACATCATTATTCAAAGGCGTCATGGTTCAGAGGCACCATTTTCATGGCCCGAGAACATCATTTCATGCCTGCGAACCCCTTATCTCACGATTCATGGCCCGAAACGTCATGGTCTAAGGACATTATCCTCATCGTCCAAAGACAATATCCATGGTCCAAAGGGAATCTGCATCATATTTAAAATTCTCGCAATAATCCGTATATATTTGCACGCATTGTGTTTTAAACTTTGCAGGTGAGCCAGGAAGTAACTGTTCTCCTAACGGGAGCAATCTTCGCTCCGGTTTCCGTTTAACGTTCATATCCTACAATTTCAAACGTAACCAACCTCTGTCCATTACCCATTCCCATATGATAACCATTCATATATACATAACCATTCCAAGGTACATCCAACCACAATGTCTATCTCGTCCTATCCAGAAAAGCTTGTCCGTTCCTATAACAACTCCATTGGCTTATTCCACCATTGGATTCAGAATTACACACGACATGATTCCCGCAAAACCAGGGATATGTAGGCAACTCAGAAATCGTATTTCTTCCTATACTCTTTAAATCACCCCATTCGGTCAAAATCGGTCATCATTTCTTTATCCGACAACTCTTTCATCATTCCCGGGTAAAGAGGGCAGCTGTTGATACCCAATTTTTTCCTCATATTTTAAATATATATATTTCTCAAAATAGTATATATATGCATCATCATTTAGCTTATAAGCATATACAAGTATTTTTCATAATTGTTTCATAATTTTAAAGCCTTAAAATTGATTTTCTTGCATTTAAATTACTTGAATGTTTATTAATTACTGCTTCAATTATTTTGTGATGACTTAATTACCTAAAATTATTATTTTCATCCATAATACATGTTTCATATTTTTTTATATTACATAAGTATTTTTAGGCCATTTGTACAAACCTACAATAATAGCCTATACTTTACAACTTTACTGCATTTGTCATTTTGTTCAAGGATAAAAATAATATTTTATATTTTTATAATCTTCTACTATTGTTTTAAAATATTACTTTTCATAAATAGCATTTTTACAATTTATTTAATTGTTTTTAAATTATTTTTCCTTAATCCCCTATTTTAAAAATCTAGCCCAAATCTTACCTATTTTCGAACCTAAACTACCCAAACCCCAGCCCAATAACACGTAATCCCAATCCTGCCCCGTCCTAACCGACCCACATCCCTTAAACCGTAGCCGTTGATCAAAAGTGATCAACGGTTCACAACCCTCAACCCCTTTTCTCTTGTAACCCGACCCCCAAACCCTAGAGACATTGTCTCTCACACGTCGCCTTTGAAATCTCTCAAACCCCTCTCCTCTCTGTCAAAACCCTAGCTGTCTTCCCCCCCAAATTCCTCACCTAATCCCACCTAACATGGGATTCCACGACCGTTTCTTGCCATATATGACCTCTCCCTGGTAGTGGGTCCCTTTCTATACCTCTTGCCTAAACATGGCAAGCAGATCATATAAGAATCGAACTGAAGTCAGTTCAAATTCTTGACCTTTCTGCTATTTTGTCTATATTCACTCTTGTACTATTATGGGTACGAATCTCTGTATATTTCTGTTCATTCTTATTTACCCTAAAACTAGGATTTTCAGATCTCTTTAGATCGAACCAAAATTGGTTCGATTCTTTGATTTTAAGTGATATTTTGTCTATATTTATATTATTCTATGTAATGTTTGTTTTATTTTTAGATTCTGCCGATTTTCCCCCCCTAAAATTAGGGTTTGAAATTTCTCTCTTTTCCTTACTCATTTTGATTGCATGTGATGTTCTTTCCTTTCCAGTGTTTGATTGATGATTTTCCTTGTTTGGGTGTTTAAAATCTACTACTATATAAATCCCTCCCCATTGCCCTTTGAGACATACTTGAATCGTTAAGGGATTTACTAAAATTTTGAAGTTACATGCTCTTCGTTCTCTATTCTTATTCTATATTCTGGTTCGTGGCCGGCTGAAAGACAAGGCCAGAAATTCTGGTTCTTGCTCTTCGTTGATATTCAGAATACTGTGCACTTTCGTTCTTTCTTGTTTTTCGCTTAACTGATGTGTTACCAAACTTTTGTCACTTCATTCCTATTTACCTGTCATTTGCATATGCGTTCACTTCTGGAGATTGTAGTTTAATGTGTTTTCTGGGCTGTTCTCATATGCAGTTCTGATTTTTACTTCAATTTTAGGTCTTTCTAATCTTTAACTACATTACATTGGTAGTTTGAGACATACCTAAACCTAGTTTGAGCTAATTAATTTCTTTTCAAGTCTGATTAGCCTATGTGTTACTAATGTTTAGCACCTTTGCACTTTAGTCATATCTATATTGTTTAACTTTGCTATCAACCCTGTTATTTGAACATATTTCCATATCTATTTTAATAGATTAGTTGACTAAGCATGAATGTATTCACAAACTGTATAGCATAATTATGTTTCCTGAATTTGCTGTGATGATGTCCTACCTATGTGGCACGTTTGATCATGTTTCTTATTAGTATACTTCTACCATGTCTTGTGTAACGACCCGGTCGGTCGTTACATAGAACTAGCATTAAAGATTGCTATTATTGACTTGTAACAGGTTGGCTATACTGTTATTGATGTGTTAGAGTTGTTAGGCTTGAAATCAGAATGGTTGTAGTGATAGTTTAGTCGCTTAGTCTTTAAAGATGGCCTTAAAGTTGAAAAAGTCAGCTAAGAGTTACTTATTGGGAAACAGCCTCAGAATAAGGATTTTATGGCTCAGATAGCTTCGTTAGGTGATTCGGGACTTAGGAGTGTGTTCGGAATATTTTTGTGATGTCCGGTTTAGAATAAGGCTTGAATTGGCGAAAGTTAGTTTTTGGTGATTTCCGATCGGCAATATGCTATTGGGGTCGGAATGAAATTCTGGAAGTTGGAACACGTTCGTAATGTCATTTTTGATATGTCTGCAAAATTTCAGGTCAATCAGAGTTGTTTTTGGATAGTTTCGGCATCGTTGGGGGATTTTAGAAATTTCAAACTTCTTAGCTTGAATTTGATGTGATTTTGGTGTTTTGATGTTATTTTTAGTGTTTCGGGAGTGCAACTAAGTTTGAATGATCATATATGAGGTGTTGGTGTTTGGTTGGGTCCTGAGGGGCTCGGGATGGTTTCGAGTGATTAACGGAGAGTTTGGAGTGCTTGTGTTGCTGCTGAAGTTGCTGGTGCTGGTGTAACCGCACCTGCGGATGGTTCATCACAGGTGCGGGCCCACAGGAGTGAAAGGAGGTTCCGCAAGTGCGAGATTTGGCCAGCCAGGGAAGAGCTGGCAGATGCGGATAGTGGGCCGCACCTGCGAAGTCGCAGGTGCAGAATGTGGGTCGCAGATGCGGAGTTAGGCCGTCTAATGAAAAGTCGCAACTGCGGTTGTTTTGGCCGCAGGCGCGGTCCTGAAGGTGCGAGACATGGGCCACAGGTGCGTAACCCCTGGGCAGAAAGTATAAATTAAAACCCTCTGCGACTATTAGACCTTTTAACACCATCTTTGAACGGGAAGAAGCTCTTGAGGCGATTTTGAAGTGGGAAAATCAGTGTTCTTCATAGAGGTAAGTATTTGGACCTTAAAACCCGATTATAGGTGATTAAGGAACACAATCTCAGCATTTAATTCATGAAAATCAGTAGAAAAAGGTGGGTTTAGGGCTTGAGATTATGAGACCTTTCGGGATTGGTTTGAGGGGTCAAACGAACTCCGATTTTAGTGTTCTTTATATGTACGGACACGTGAGATAATGAAGAACAATTTTGTATAAAAATTTCTGAGTTTCGGGATGCAGGCCTGGGGGTCTAGTTTTGACTAATTTCGGGTTTTGAGCTAAATTTGGTACTTTTCAATTGGAATTCATTCCTTAAGCATAATTTGATGATAAAAATCTGAAGTTGGTAGATTTGGAGAACTCAGAGGCCGGATTTAGAGGCAAAGGCACTGCAGAATAGTATTTTAGCCGGTTTTGAGGTAAGTAATGTTTCCAAACTTGGTTCTGAGGGTTCGAAACCCCGAGCTAAATGATTTATGACTACTGTTGAGGTGATGCACATGCCGTGTGATGGGCGTGCGGGCGTGCACCGAGTAATTGTGGCCTGTCTTAACCCATGGAACTGCTTAGTGGTTATTCCATGATGATATCTGTGCTTCTATTAATGTGGTAATTATGAACATGTTAGAAATCATGTTAAGTATAAATGCTAGGCTTCACGCCGAAAATGCTGAGACCCGAGTGGTCATATATTACTGTCTCATTTTGTGATTAATTGATTTCATATACTCAGTACTGTTATAACATATCCCTTCATATTTCAGTCTCAGTATTGTTAATTATATGCATACTTATCATTGTTTCGGGCTGGTGGATGTATCTGTGATCCATGTGAGTGAGACTGAAGAGTAATGACTGAGTGAGGCCGAGAGCCTGTTATTGAGACAGTTATGAGATCGGACTGCACACTGGAGCGATATTAAATCATGCCTTCGTTGGCTTGATATGGCGCTTGGGCCACTAGGGCCCCTCCGGAGTCTTTACACCCCCAGTGAGCGCATTGATGATGAGGGATGTATCTTTCCTGGGCATGGATCTAGTCCGAAACTGATGTTATGTGAGGGATGGATCTTCCCTGGGCATGGATCTTGTCCGAAGATGATGTTATGTGAGGGATGGATCTTCCCTGGATGTGGATATTGTCCGAGTGTTGTATTTCGGAGATGGATCTTCTCCGTGGGGGCTGGACTAGCCTTTTTCCTCAGTACGGAGTGACTACGGTCACCGGTGTTTATGCATATTCCGGGATGGAACTTCCCTTGGCCGGAGGGCCATATATAGTACTGGGTGGACTTCTGTGGGAGAGTTGTGATTGCCATGTGCATTTTGACACTGTGACCTGTTGGCATATAGAACATATGGAGGTATATCTAGTATATTCTGTTGCTATTCCTGATAAACTGTGAACATGCCTAAATTTTGTACGCTGATGATTTAATTATTGAGGTTTAGTCCGTCACTACTTCTCAGCCCATAGTTTGGGTTCGTTACTTCTGAGTTGGTGTATTCACATTACCCCCTGCACCTTGTGTGCAGATTCAGGTACACCGGGGTCCGGTAGTGGATATTGAGCAGCGGTCAGAGTTTTCATTGGAGTTGTCGAGTTAACAACTGTCGATCACGACCTCATCTTCTCTTCCTTATTCCACCCGATGTTCTTTATTTTGAGACAATGTTGTCTATTTCTCCTTTTCTTTTGCTTTATGTTACAGTAGCTCATGACTGAGTAACACCGGATCCGGGGTTGGAGATTTTAATTTTTGTTTCAAATATTATTTTTAAACTTCAGATTCTTAGTATTATCAATAAACTCGTTTAAAATTTTAGTTTTACTGGAAATTGAATTTAGCTTAGTTAAAAACGGGCGGCTTGCCTGGTTCCACGACAGGCTCAATCACGACTCTGAAATCGGGTCGTGACAAGATGGTATCAGAGCCCTAGGTTAAATAGGTCTCACCAGTCATGAGCAGGTTTAGTAGAGTCTTGCGGATCGGTACGGAGACGTCACCTAAAGCGTAATTCTTTAAACTCCTTTCATGTATTCAAACGCGCATGTGAGCGCTTGGTATCAGCCGTGCACCGATGGCTTGTGACTTCCATGATTTGGGATGTTTAATGGTTTGAGTTATGTATAAGCTTATGAAGGATTTAGTTGAATCCCACTGCGGTATTGTGGAAGTGATAACGTATGGGCATTGTGGGTTGTTGTTGTTTTAATCTATGGCTTTGAGCCAAGTGGGGGAGTCTGCTAATGATTAGTTGGTTGCCCGATTATGTGCTGTATTGGTTTTAGTTTGGGGATATTTGGGAGATCATTCATCGACTTATGAGCTTTAAACGGTATGGTCTTATGCTTGGGTCTCGTGTGGTGAATCTAGGTTGAGAATTGCAGTATTATGA
>MDKI01092298.1:0-44220 GCA_005239505.1 Nicotiana paniculata | reverse complement strand
TGCTGCTGTGGATCCTCGTGTGGAAGACCCAAAAACTGCCCATTTGCATGAAGTAGTTGGATCTTGCTCTGTTACATCTCAAAGTGCCCAGTGATTCTGGGCTTCACGATGCTGAAGGTGACATTAGCAATGCTTGGCATTGCCACCTACTGAACCGCCATGTGTTGTTCCTCTACCATGTTCACAGGAAATCGGATGAAGTCCTGAAGATTGTCTGTCTCTCTTGCTTCTCGCAATCTCCTGTGAAATGATATCTCAGGTTCGGGGTCAAATCCGTCAAGTCTATCCTAGCTTCTGACCCTACGCATTCACTCGAAGTTCCTGAGATTAGAGCAAAAATCACGTCACGTTAGACTCAATGAAATAAACAATTAAAGCAAGTAACTAAAAAGTAGTCTATATTCAAGTCCCCGGCAACGACGCCAAAAACTTGTTGGTTCCAAACGCACACGTAACTATACGTGGTTGTAGCAAATAACATAATGTTAAATCGAATGTCAAACCCACATGGACTTGCGTAAACTACTTGCTGAATCACTCTAATTGTTATTTAATCGAGCCAAAATAAAATCCAAGAATATAACTAATTTATTCTACGATTATATGAACTAATTATCAAGTAACGAGAATATTATTGTGTATTCAATAGAGACAAATATTCTAGGGTTGTGATCAATTCACCATTCATATTGCATTCTAATTAACTCTTCCTTTCATATAATTCACTCATGGTTGCTAATTAATCGATAATTGCTCTCATAGTCTTCTCCTGAAGTACTACTCGCTAATTCTCAATAGATTAACGTCCATATTCCTATGAAATTAATCTATTAGAACGCACTAAGATTACGATATTTAATAAGCACGGTGACTAGGTATATTCCTATCCTAACCACAAATTTGCTCCTTTGAAAGGTTAAGATCGCGCTCTCTTCAATTCTTCTCTAATCTATATACGGCTTTCCCAAGCATAACATAGATAGTATATAGAACCTAATTGCTGGCCAAACAATTAAGCAATTAAACGCAGAATTGAAGAAACAACCATATATTGAGCGAATTATAATCAAGGTTAAGTTAATATCGAATAACAATATTCATGGCTAAACCACAACCCCAGAACAATGGGTGTTTAGCCACTCATACTAGAATTAAACAATTGCATAAGTTTTGCATAAATGGAAAATACTAGATTAAGATGAAGAAAACTGATAATCCTTTGTTTCTTCAATGATCTTGTGTGTATATTCTCTCCAAAAATGGCATCCTCCTCCCAAAGTTATATTTTTGGGTCTATTTATATGTTTGGGATAAACCCTAAACGTGTAGGAGACTTCTATTCCAACCGGGAAACACTTAAAAACCTTTAAAACTTGGAGTTTACAAGACCAGGCACCCAGGCGTTAATCCCCAAATGCCCCCTTAACACCAGGGCAGGCCTGGCGTTAGGATCCAAACGCCTGGCTAACGCCAGGGTCACCCTGGCCTTAAGGGCCAAACGCCCCCTTAACACTTGGGCATGCCTGACTTTAGGGGTTAAACGCCCGGGTATGGCCCGAGTCACTCATTTTCTACTCTTGAGCGTAATTTTGATGTTTTATGCACCCATTTAGCTCGGCTTCCATCTCCAATTCACCTACACATGAAATAGACTCCATTATGCACATATAACGTGTATTTTTATCACAACACATAAAATATAAGATATATAATGCTAAAACTATGAATTCTAGCCACACATCAAATGTGGTTACTGCCTACCTTTATGGCTCACTTGATAATGATATATACATAAAAATTCACCAGGTATTTAAAATGCCTAACGCACATAATTCAAAGTCCCGTGAAATATTTTCAATCAATTTCAAAGATCTTTGTATGGTCTAAAGCAATCAGGACGTATGTGGTATAATCGTCTTAGTGAGTACTTATTAAAGGAAGGTTATATAAATGATGTCATTTGTACATGTGTTTTTATAAAGAAAATAACATCGAAATTTGTTGTAGTTGCCGTATATGTTGATGACATAAACCTTATTGGAACTCCTATAGAACTCTAAAAGGCAATTGATTTTTTTAAAGAAAGATTTCGAGATGAAAGATCTCGAAAAGATAAAATTATGTCTTGGTTTGCAAATTGAACATTTGGCAAACGGGATCTCTGTGCATCAATCTACCTACATAGAAAAGGTACTGAAACGATTTTACATGGATGGAGCACATCCATTAAGTACTCCGATGGTTGTTCGATCACTTGATGTAAATAAAGATCCATTCCGATCTCGAGAAGAGAATGAAGAGCTACTTGGTCCTGAAGTACCATATCTTAATGCAATTGGTGGTATCTTGCCAATAGTACAAGGCCTGACATAACTTTTTCAGTCAATGTCTTAGCAAGATATAGCTCTGCTCCTGCAAGGAGACACTGGAATGGAATCAAACACATATTGCGGTATCTAAAAGGAATACCGACATGGGCTTATTTTATGGCAATAATTGCAGTCCTGATCTTGTTGGTTATGCCGATGCTGGGTATTTATCTGATCCACATAAGGCCCGATCTCAAACAGGTTATGTATTTACATGTGGAGGCACTGCCATATCTTGGCGATCGACTAAGCAATCGATCATGGCTACTTCATGTAATCATGCAGAGATAATTGCTATTCATGAAGCAAGTCGAGAATATGTGTGGTTGAGGTCTATAATACATCTTATTCGAGACAAGTGTGGTTTGAAGTGTGACAAACTACCCATGATTTTGTATGAAGACAATGCAGCATGCATAGCACAATTGAATGGAGGATTCATAAAAGGAGATAGGACAAAACATATTTCACCAAAGTTATTTTTCACACATGATCTTCAAAAAAATGGTGATATTAATGTGCAACAGATTCGTTCAAGTGATAATATGGCTTGTTCACAAAATCTCTACAAACGTCAACCTTCAAGAAGCTAGTGTACAAGATCGGGATGCGAAGGCTCAAGGATGTGATTGATGCTCTCATCAGGGGGAGTTAATGCGCGTTGCACTCTTTTTCTCTTACAAGGTTTTGTCCCACTGGATTTTCCTTGCAAGGTTTTTAACGAGGCAACCAAAAGCGCATTTCTAAACATGTGTACTCTTTTCCCTTTTCTAGAATTTTTTTTCCCATTGGGTTTTATTTTAGTTAAGATTTTAACGAGGCACATTATTTGTTGAATAGACATTCAAGGGGGAGTGTTATAAATAGAACTCTATTTAGAGTGAATGTTTATCTTTTAGAGAGTTCTACTTTATGGCTAAGTCATTTTTCCCCTATAAATAAAGGGGTCTTACCCCATTGTAAATCATCCCAAAATTCAATAAGAATTTCTTCTCTCTTTCTCTGCAATATTGTTCTTGTTCTTTTATTGTTTCATAACAATAAGGACTGGCAGGGAGCCCCCATTGTTTCCTTGAAGACAACATAATAGGAAAGACAAAAGTTGTAGAAATTATACAATAATTTGTCATCTCTATGTCAAAATTTGTGTTGCTTTTTTCATTTATTTATTTATTAAATACTCTTTTTTTTAGTTCTCTCTTGTCTTCTTGTTTGGTTTTTCTTTTTCCTTATCATCTCCCCTCCTTTAATTTTCATATAAAAGAAAATAAATGAAAAGAGCTTACATTAGTATATATTCCATGAGGATCATTACAAAAATGTATATTCTCTTTTTGGTAATATAATAAAATGTATATTCAGTATGTAGAACATAAGTTATTATCTTTACTTTATATTTCGGCATATATAGCATCTCCAATAGTGTTTGTCATGAAAGTATTGACATTTTATTTTCCCTTTGGATGAAATCCATACATATGCAAAGAAATTGTGAATAACTTGATCACTTCCCTTACCATTTACAAAATTCCAATATCTCCCTACTTCTGATAATCTGAAAGGGTCAGAATAGTCATGAAGAGAAATAAAATGCAAGAATTAAATGATAACTCGAAAAGACAAATACACAGTCGTATCAAGAACACCATATGTTCTTATTCATCCCTACCCCCTCTTGTGTTGTTATTATTAATGGTTGATTCACAACAGAATATTGGCAGTTGTAAGACAAATTCAGCATGATAAGCCTCTTATTTCTTATTTGGCTCGTGAATAATAGTAAAATATATTCAACACATATTTTCTACACAGACGTATGTATCATCAGATGTTAAATTCATCAAACAACACCTCTATGATACCATGAAAAAAGAAGCTGAGGTACATAGGCTTGCTTGTGGAACTAATCTTATTTATGCCCATAGAAGCAAAGAACTTCCGCATCTAATTTACATGGACTTCAATTTCCAAGATTAGCAATTTCACATTTTAGAAAAGTTGAAAAAAGTACATAAGACATGTAATTGTTTTCACGTTTGCTTTTCGCTGATTGAAAATTCTAAATAGTTATCCCAAACAACCAAATCGTGAGTCCCTCCAGGGAGCAAATAGTTGCAATGTTATAAGTATAAAGAATCTTCATTTAAGCACGTGAAGTTCTTTGATTAATTTAGATGAAATAACATAAATTATCTGCAATTTTATAACGACAAATTTAACTTGAAACATACACTGAGAGAAGTATTTCATTATTTCAGCAATATCTTTTCTCAGAACTACAAAGCTAATTGTATTCTTGAGAAGAATCACGTATATAAAACTTACAAATATTGTTTTATATGAAAGAAAATATCCTAAATTCAGAGCATGTAGTACTGCAATGAGGTAAAAAAAGCAGTAGTCATCCATGTCGAGATCCTTAACCAACAAATTTGAAGACTTATTATGAATAACTACTGGCAATGATCTTTTGTTTTGCATCAGCAGAAGTGATTTGGTCACCGGATTGATTTTGCACAGCAGTGGACCTATATAATTAATGAATGAAAGCTAATTCTTAGGGGATTTAGATCTACAAAGAGCTTAATTAAAGCAATAAAAAAAGTTTAACATGTCGATCAAATCTTGGAGTAAAAGCGTTTTACCAACTGCATGTCCTAGTTACGAACTAAATGAGATTATTTCGAAGAAGGTCCATTGTCAATGTGCTATCTGCTATGTCAATGGATTTCCTCTATAATCTATACAATCAAAATTAGAGATATCTAAGGAAGAAAATTTTTATATTGCTTGTAGAGGTTGAAACTAAAATAATGAATAATTAAATTTTTGCTAACCTTTTTGGTACTTGCAAGCACAATGGGGACAATTCAAAATTTCACTGTAAAATACTAATAAATTGAGAGATATGCCCAATTGTATAGGATGTAAAGGAGTAGTTCTACATCTGCAATATCCTAGGTGACTTGCGAGCGGCATCAAGACTCACGATCAGATTGTCTACGCTCTTCAGCCAAAAGTTGGATAGCTTCACCGAAGGGTTGCTGTCGTTTTATCTACGGAGACTCTTGGGCTATTAATAGAGTCGTTTGGACGGCTAAACGGTCGTGACTTTTAGAATGCCAAACCGTTGTTGTTTAAATACAATATTTTGAGTTTTTTCATATATAATTGAGGGGAAAATCCCAAAAAAAGAGAAAAAAGATAAATGAACTTCTTGGCCAAAGAGAGGTGCAAGTCAGCACTCTTTTCCCTTCTTTTTTATATATATAGATAGATAAATATATTATTTTACGGGCTATTTATGCTGATGTCAATTGTCTATTTGTGTAAGGCTTTGATGAGTTGAGTTCTAAAACGACCTAGGAGGCTCAGAGCCCTGAAATTGCACAGTTGAACCGAATGACTGGATTGTTGGAAAACTAGTTCAAAGTTGCGGTAGGAGACCTTAATTGTTTAGAATTTGATATTTGATAGTTTATTTAATTCATGTCTAAATAAGATTTTAGTCAGAATTATATAGGGATAAGTTTTCATGTTTCGAGTTGGAATAGGTTTAATACTATTATAATTTGGGATATTAGTAGCTTATTTTATGTGTGGAGATCTGTAAAGAGCTTCCAGAGATTAATAATATAGTACAATTAACAGTTAAGCAGCTCTCACTTTGATGTTATCAAAAATCAAATCCTAAACAATTAAGATTTTCTATTACAACTTTGAATTAGTTTTCCAACATCAGCTCTCACTTTGGTCTACACGTTCTTTAAATACAGATTTTTACACGATAAGACTCTTAAAAAATAGATTTATATTAATATATGGATTATTCCAATAATAATAGATTTTGTTATAAATGTAGCATATTTAAATGAAATACTAGAATTTAATAGTGACTCATTAATTCATTTTCTAACTGTCCCCGAAAACAAGGGATTATGTCTAAATCCTTGATATATATTTCCTACTAGCCGGTTGTTGAGGCTAAATTAACCTATTGTACATGGGCTTCTGGAACAGGAATAAAAGCAAATTTCTCTACTTAACCTAAAATATTTTTCCTAGGTGCGTGTTTCTTTTTATCACATCATCAAATTTGTGAGAAACCTTAATGAAATCAATAGCCTCTTGCACATCACCTAGTAAGTATATCTTAGCTGCACGTTATGTTAGAAACATGCACAACGGAAGCAATCATTCAAATCATGCATCAAATATATGTACACTAGATAATGATATAATTACAAGATTAGAAGCACTAACCTCTTGAAATCGTTGCACAAATCTTCCAAACAGCAAGAATCCAGCGCTGCAGTCTTATGCTATATGCCTAGTAAAACATTGAATGATTTTGTTTTTGGCTGGGCAAAAACAATACAACTCTCAAAAGTAAGTAATTAGGTGAAATCAGTCTTCCTTAAGTAGAGTTATTTTTTGGCCGAAATTATGCTACCAAAAACGTGTAGGATTCTGCTTTTACAAGTAGAATCCCACTCCAGCTCTACAAGATGACTTTTCTCCCAAGTCACTTTTTACCCAAGTCTTGTTCAGGTTTTTACTAGGTATAGCAGGGACCACAGAAATAATAAGAGGCTACCAATTCTAACATTAATTCGAAATTAGCATGAATTAATTCTTACTATAATTAATTACAATTTATTCCACAAAAAAACTGCAATTGAACTCCTCAATATGAATTTCGAAAATTCAATAACACTTATTTTAACTCCCCATGTTAAGATCTCAAATACCAGTTAATCAAATTAAATCACTGAAAATTTAATTTAATCAACTAATTAAATCCTTTAGAATTCCGCTTAAACTATTTCATGTGACGGATACAAAATTCACCGGCCGGGTTTTCACATGAATACTTATAAGCTCACATAAAGTGGTATCATCAAACTCAGAACCGAGTCATGAATTCTATCAACTAATTATTATTCATAAATATTATTCGTTATTGTCCAATCTATTAGGCATACACTAACTCTGAATAGAGTCGTACCTTTTGATAAATCAAAACAATAAACAAATTACATTGGTCATAATAATTATATCAAGATTAGGAGTATAAGCTTATTTAATGAATTTAGAGATAATGGTTTATATATTCAGTACAAAACATCTTTTCTCTACTTGGTCCGTTCAATATATACTGAGTATACTAGCACAAAAAGTCGGAGTAAAACCATCCCATAATCAAGACAAATTATACTATAATCTTTTGCTACAATCATCAAGATATTTTGTCCCACAATATCTTTGATAGTGAACAATAGTTTATTAATTATGAGAATCAACAATTTAATCTTCTGTGTATGAACTAAGATTCCATACACTAAATTGTCTACAATATAACTAAAAGGACACACATATAGCAAATGATCTATTTAAAATAGTACATTATTGAATTGAATAAATTAAATAAATAATTATTCTATAAAAAATAAAACAAAATATTATGTCTAAACCGCATGGTTAATAGTATATCCCAACAGGTTAATACAAGAATATTAAGTAGAGAAATCGGGGCAATAATCGGCGTATTTGCTAAGTGCGTGTTTCTTTAGGACTGCACCTTCATTCTTTAAAGTAACAAGGAGGAAAAATCGGGGCAATAATTGGTACCATTAGTTTTAGTATTTCATTTGTGTGTGTATTAGGTTCTTAATAGGCATTCCGATTCGCGGTTCATTAGGAGAACAACTTAACATTGCTAAAACAGTGGCCATGCTTAAGTTGAAGAACCGTCAGACGTGGTCTTCTACGCTCAGGTGATTGCCCTTGAAATCTCTTTGTTATATTTGCATAATTCCTCAACCCTCATACTGGTTTCAAGGAGTCCAATCTTAAAAGTGAAATAGATGTTAATCGGAAGCACTTTAGGATATTTCCGTTCAAGTCCAAAGTTTCTCAGATCGATGAGAGTTTTTCCTTTTGCATCATATTGACCTTGAGACGAGTTAGTTGATTGGTTCGACAGTTTGAGGATACGTCTATTGAGTGATCATATGGCAGTGTTACTACAACCACTGTTTATTAACTCATTTAGCAGTCTGACCTTAGCAGTGTTTACTTCGAAATATGAGTAGCAATTAAATTTGTAATGTGGTATAAGAATACGTGTTTTACTTCAATGCCAATTGATAAATAGCTAAATAAATAAAGGAATTAAACGATTGAGATAAATCAAACCAGCGTGATTGCAAGTTATCGATCCCGATCTGGATTAAGCTCGAGATCAAGTGCCGAGAACAATAAGAACAACAAAAATAATATGAACAATAAGAACTGTATGAATAGTAAAGAGTTAAGAGCGAGTAAAAGAGCAGAGTGCTTTGTATTTCTCAGTAGTTGCGTAAGTGATAATTCGTGTATGATAATGATCTATTACAAATGAACAGGGTTTCGCTTTATATAGTAGAGGAATCCTATATAAGGTATAACTCTAATTTTGGAAGTAAAATACATGATTGATATCAATAACCGTTAATGGTTCTGCCAGTTCGAGATTCTCGCCGAGATTGGTGGTCGATTGCGGATATCTCGTGATTCTGTTACTTAGGCGTCGATTTAAACCGATCTCGATCCTTTAATCTTCGTGCTCTTCGAGCCCGAACTTACTTCAATATTGGCTCACTCTCGAGGCACACCCCCGAGCTCGTAAAATCGGGTATGGTCAATTTTAACCGTATATAGATAGTCCTCGTGTTTCTTAGAATGAAATGATAAGAAACTATCGGAGCCTCGATTCCTCGATACCTCGATCATGACGTCGTCCCCATGATGTAAGCGATGTATGTGACCGAAACGTCCCGACGGTTCGGTTCCCAAAAACCATCAATGTTTGTCAGTTGTCGGTCGGCCACTAGCGACACCGAACCGTCGTTTTAAACCTATAAATATCACCTCTTTAGTAGATTCAAACTTTACTTTGCTTTGATCATAAACTCTTGAGTTCCCAATCCTCCTTGTCTTTCTCTCATCGCCGCTTCATTAAACCACCGTTGTTTCCACCGGAACCACCAGTTTTACACCTTTTCTATACTCCCTCACATATATAAATGGCGAAGACCTCTGAAACAGTGCCGCAAAAGGAGAAAGCTCAATCTTCGTCCTCCCGGTCGGCCGGTGCTAAAACACCGGTAGAACCAACCCTCCATGAACCATGTGTCCTCAGAACCAATTTTAAAGTTGATAACCCCTCATCGGTGCCGGGCCGATGCGAACATGTGTCGATGTACATCTGTTCGATTATCGAGGTCCATGTCGATGCCATGAAGAAGGATTGCAAATGGGGTCTAGAGGTGGTGGTGTGTATTCCTACACCTGAAGAGAGCATCACCACACATGTGAAGGGATTCTTGAGTGTTTACACTTACCCCTTCACATTGGGTCCCGTCGACCCTGTGATTTTTTACTTATGTAAGAGGTACGAGGTTACCCTCGGTCTGCTCCACAATTCACTTTGGCGCATAGTGATCATGTTGCGCTTCTACTCCAACGAGGCTGGGGGGTTGGAGTTCACACCGGACCATCTTATTCGGTTGTAAAAGCCTCGAGTCTATCGAGGGTTGATTAGACTCAACTCCTGAGCAACAAAGGCCTTATTCTTGAACATTGACGAGGATAAGATCGAGGCTGGATGAGTCGATTCATACGGGGTGAGGACCTGTGACATAATACCGAAGGAAAAGATGTCGTTCCTAGAGGAGTGGAAATCTAAGCGCAAGTGACCTTTCGCTCTTTGATTCTGTGTTTCCTTTGATTTTGCCTAACATTTCCCTTTAATCATGCAGCTGCCCCTTGGATGCCCGAGGCGGTGCCCGGTTTCGAGGACTGGATCCACAAGCTTGCCTCCACTTCGACTCGTACTTAGCGAGTGTGGAGGGATTTGGCTAAAGGCGGGTGGGAGGCCAAGAACCATGGTAAGTTCTTTTCTTAGGTATTCCGAAGCAATTACCCATTTTCTCCATTACTAATCTTCTGTTTATGTAGTCCTGACCAAAGATTCCATTATGAGACCTTCGAGCGAAGGTGGCAAAGCTAAGTCCCCGGTTCCAAGGCCGGAAAAGGACAAGAAAAGGAAAGATCCCTCGCAATCCGAGGTCTCCAACCCAAACCTCGAAGGGTGAGGAGAAAAACAGTCGGACCCTCGGCGGATGCGGTCCAAACGTTGAGGGACCAGGATGAGGAAGAAAAATAAGGCACCTCGGCGTTGACAGCTCGCCCCAGAAAGGCTACCGAGGTTGCTTCGCATTCTGAGCTGCCACCTGCTTTAACCGAGCCTCGCATCGAGGAGGCTTCAAAGAAGAGTTCGAGGGTGAACCCCAAGTCTCCTGAGGTCGAGACGATTTCTCGATCATCAACTTCTACACTGGGCGGGGCCAGTTCTAAAACCATGAGGATTGGATAGAGCGCCCCGAGCGATTTTCTCGGGGCCATGACAATAGGTCAAATGCCTTCAATGTTGGTCTTCTCTGAAGAGTCAATAAGGGATGCCCAAAGGCTGAAGACCCTTGAGATTGGCGGAGACTCTAGCGCTGGCGATCCTTTTGGGGATTTCTTCGTGGGGGTCGATGATGCCTCCGATATTACTGACGCTTCGATCCTCATGGCAGAAGCTCAACGACTTTTTTCCAGGGTAAGTGCCTATTGCTTTCTGTTTATTCCTCTTCACCTTTTTCCCAAGGTTATTCTTTCTAACTTGTGTTCTCTTTCTTCGTAAGGCTTCTGCCAAATTCTGAGCTAACCTTAGTTAGTGTGAAGTCGATCTCCATAGGGTCTCGGAAGAGAGGAATGCTCTGAAGATTCTTTGTGGCCAAAAGGACAAGGTCATAAAGGACCTTCAAGCGGACCTGGCCAAGGCTCATGAAGAGGAGGCCGAGTTGGACAAGCAGGTAACCTCCCTTTTGATTCAGTATGGAATCGACTCCATTGTGGAAGCTAACACTTCGATATCTCAGCTGCAGCAGAAGATGGAGAAGATCGGTCCGCTTCGGGTAGAGGTTGATCAGGTGTTACAACCCATATTCATGTACGTTGGCTCATGCCATAAGTTAATCTACGTAAACATGAGAAGAGATTATCTTTGAGATGATAAGAAGTTAATCCTATTGATCTTAAATGATATAAGAGTGTATAAGAGTGATTAACATGTATTAGAAGTTAAACGAATCAAGGATGTTGTAACTCGTATTTTTGGGTAAACCTAGGGGTGCTTGATATTCTCAAGAGGTCATGTTTTAAGGAATTTGAATCATATAATATCCGTATCATAGTCTTGAAGTCAAACGAGTTAGGAAACAAAAGTCGACAAGAGTTGTCGCAACTTAGGTTCATAATTTTACTTAAACTTTAGGTCAAATATTATTAAGCTTTTCTCCCAATCTATTTGTAATTACAGGGTGACCTACCACCAAATTGAATATCTATGAGTCTTGTTTCCAACGCATTAAACCTCTTATCAATACGACATTGGAGTAGATAGATATAGACATTTTCGCGAGACTGCACAAGCTGCTAGGTGACAAGTAGGTAGGTCACCTACTTGATTAAATGATAGCCCAAAAAGAGGCAAAACGTGGCTTAGAAACTTAGCATCAACTAACAATAGTTCAAGGTATACCATGCAATTTAACAACTTCTCTAACAAATAAATCAGCAACATGAGCAGCATCATTGGTCCTTGGTTGTTATTGAATCTATTACAGCTACCTTGCATTCATATATGAATTATGGGAAGATCATGGGATTCGCCCAGGCTGTAGAGGCTCGGAAGTTGAAGATAAAGATGGAGAGGCAGAGTGATAATAGGGCCCGGTCAGCGGGCAACCCTGGGAGTTCAGTTACAGATGGGAGATCAGCCTTTGGGAGAGGGTTATCAGGCGATCCCAGTCCTATGCTCAGTCCTCAGCCAGTGCCCCATCATCAGGGCACAGTTATCAGCGGGGAGGTCGCTTTAGACCAGGTTCAGATAGCAAAATGTTCCATCGGTCGGGTCATTCAGGTGGGAGGTTCCAGCAGCAGCGAAAGGTCCCATGCCCTAAGTGTGGGAGGTCTCATTCTGAGCCTTGTTACTTGGACATACCCGTATGCTATAGAAGCGGAGAGAGAGGCCATATCCAGCAAGACTGTCGTGCACCCAGTCAGGGCGTGGGTAGGGGTACTGCTCAGCCATGCAGCTCTTCAGCCGCTACATCTTCAACACGCCCTCCAGCTCCAGCAAGGCGCAGTACAGCTTGGGGTGGAGCCCGGGGTTGGGGGGGACCCAGTCGGTTTTATGCTTTCAGTGGTCGCTAGAGTGCGCAGGGTACTCCAGATGTTGTCACAGGTATTCTGACTGTTCAGTCACATGATGCTTATGCTCTTATTGATCCCGGGTCTTCTTTGTCGTATGTTACTCCATTTATTTCTTCAAGTTTTAGGATAGAACCGAACAGGTTCACAAGCCATTCTCTGTGTCGAATCCGGTTGTTGATTCTATGACGGCCGTGCGAGTCGATAGGAATTGTGTTGTCACGGTGCGTGCTCGGGATACCACGACCGATCTTATTGAGTTAGAAATGGTATATTTTGATGTAATTATGTGGATGGATTGGCTCTATTCGTGCTTTGCTAAACTCGACTTCCGAACAAGGATTATGATGCTTGAGTTTCCTAATGAATCAGTTATCGAGTGGGAGGGGAATAATCTCGTGCCAAGAGGTAGATTTATTTCCTACCTTAAATCCTCAAAGATGATCAAAAAAGGGTGCATCTACCATTTTGTCCAGGTTGCGGACACCACTTCAGAGGTTCCTGCTCCCGAATCTGTGCCTGTTGTTAATGAATTTCTTGAAGTATTTTCGAACGAGCTTCTTGGGATTCCACCAGATAGAGAGATCGATTTCGGGATTGATCTATTGCTAGATATGCAGCCAATATCTATTCCACCTTACCGAATGGCGCCAGCAGAATTGAGAGAGTTAAAAGAGAAATTGAAGGTTCCATTAGAAAAAGGTTTCATTCGGCCAAGTGTGTCGCCTTGGGGCGCACCGGTTCTTTTTAGCAGAAAGAAAGACGGATCGCTTCAGATGTGTATTAATTATCGGCAGCTCATCAAGGTCACCATCAAAAACAAATACCCATTGCCTCGGACAGATGATTTGTTCGATCAGTTGCAAGATGCTAGGTTCTTCTAAAAGATTGATTTGTGGTCCGAGTATCACCAGTTAAAGATCAGGGAGCAGGATATTCCTAAGACTGCCTTCAGGACTCGATATGGGCACTTTGAATTGCTGGTGATGTCTTTTGGGCTAACCAACACCCCATCCGCTTTTATGGATCTTATGAATCGGGTTTTCAAACTGTTTCTTGACTCCTTTGTGATTGTCTTCATTGACGATATCCTTGTTTATTCGCGGTCAGGAAGATCATGCTACTCACCTCAGGGCAGTTCTGCAGACTCTTCGTCAGCACTTGTTATATGCAAAGTTTTCAAAATGTGAAATTTGGTTAGAATCAGTCGCCTTTTTGGGCCATGTTGTTTTCGAGGGAAGGGATTCAGGTTGATCCCCAAAAGATTGCAGCGGTAAAGGATTGACCTAGGCCAACGACCCCGACAGAGATTCGTAGTTTCTTGGGTTTGGCAGGATATTATCGAAGGTTCGTGGAGGGATTCTCTACCCTCGCCTCCCCATTTACTAAGCTGACGCAGAAGGCGGTTAAGTTCCAGTGGTCCGATGCTGGTGAAAAGAGTTTTCAGGAATTGAAATTGAGATTGACTACGGCGCAAGTGTTGACCTTGCCAGGAGGTTTGGAAGGGTTTGTGGTGTATTGTGATGCTTCAAAGGTTGGTTTGGGGTGTGCATTGATGCAATATGGTAAGGTAATAACATATGCTTCTAGGCAGCTCAAAAATCACGAAAAGAATTATCCGACGCATGATTTGGAGCTCGCGGCGGTTGTGTTTGCATTAAAGATTTGGCAGCATTATCTTTATGGGGTCCATGTGGACGTGTTCACAGACCACAAGAGTCTTCAGTATTTATTCAAACAAAAGGAGTTGAACTTAGGGAAACGAAGGTGGCTAGAATTGCTCAAGGATTATGATATGAATAGTTTGTACCATCAAGGCAAGGGGAATGTGATAGCCGACGCTCTTAGTCGGAAATCCTAGGGTAGCTTGACTCATTTGGAAGAAGGTCAGAGACTTTTGGTTCGGGAGGTTTATCAGTTGGCTAGTCTGGAGATCTGTCTTTCGACCTCAGATGAAAGGGATGTCGTGGTGCGTAAGGGAGTAGAATATTCACTTGTAACGGAAATCAAGGAAAAGCAATTCAGAGATCCAAAATTTGTACAGTTGAGAGAGGGAATTCTGAATCATAAGACTACAGCATTTTCACTCAGCAATGATGATGGTGTTTTGCGGTGTCAAGGGAGGCTATGTGTTCCAGACGTGGATGATCTTCGGGAAAGGGTAATGACAGAGGCTCACATTCCAGGTATTCAGTACACCCAGGTTCTAGGAAGATGTATCGTGATCTTAAAGATATTTATTAGTGGAATGGTATGAAGAGGGGTGTGGCGGACTTTGTGTTAGGTGTCCGAATTGTCAGCAAGTGAAGGCCGAGCATCAGAGGCCCGGTGGGTTGACGCAGCTTATGGAAATACCAATATATAAATAGGAGATGATCAATATGGACTTTGTGGTAGGGTTACCCGCACTCAGCGCAAGTGCGACTCAGTTTGGGTAATAGTGGACCAGCTCATGAAGTCGGCGCATTTCTTTCCAGTCAAGTCCACCGATAATGCAGAACAGTACGCTCAGTTGTATATCAAGGAAATACTCAGACTCCATGGCACTCTAGTATCTATTATCTCGGATCAAGGGGCCCAGTTCACAACTAACTTTTGGAAGAAATTTCAGCAAGGTTTGGGTACGCAGGTAAATCTCAGCACAGCATTCCACCCACACACTGATAGGGAGACAGAGCGGACCATTCAGTCGCTTGAAGATATGTTACAGGCTTTTGTATTAGATTTCAAGGGTAGCTGGGATGATTAATTGCCGCTTATAGAATTTTCTTATAATAACATTTTCCATGCTAGTATTCAGATGGTCCCATTTGAGGCATTGTATGGAAGGAGGTGTAGGTATCCGATTGGATGGTTCGAGGTTGGCGAGGCGGAACTGCTAAGACCGGATCTTGTGCACCAAGCTATGGAAAAAGTTAAAGTCATTCAGGAAAAGGATGAAGACTGCTCAGAGTCGTCAGAAATCCTATACGGATGTTCGTCGAAGAGATTTGGAGTTTCAAGTAGATTATTGGGTATTCTTAAAGGTGTCTCCCATGAAAGGAGTGATGCGGTTTGGGAAGAAAGGGAAATTGAGCCCTAGGTATGTCGGGCTGTACCAGAACGCTCAAAGGATAGGGCAGGTGGCTTATAGGCTGGAATTGCCCCCTGAGATGTCATTAGTGCACCCAGTGTATCATGTGTCCATGTTGAAGAAGGTGATTGGGGATCCATCTGCCATTGTGCCGGTTGAAACGGTTTAAATTAATGAAGGATTTTCATACGAAGAGGTTCCAGTTGCTATTCTTGATACGCAAGTCCGTAGATTGAGAAACAAAGATATTGCTTCTGTTAAAGTATTATGGCGGAGTTAACGAGTCGAAGAAGACACATGGGAAGTAGAAAATGAAATGAAAGAGAAATATCCCCACTTGTTTGCATAAGTCCAGTAGTGGTTTTGAAAGTTGTCATTCCTAAGAAATTATATATTGTATTAAATTTTGTGCAAGAACACTCCACTCCCCTAATTACCCTACTATCATGACTTCTCAAACTTTTTGCCATAAATGTATATGTTGTTGTGATTAGTTGGATTGTGTGCAACTCATTGAAATAGCTGAATTATGTGCAACTCATTGTAATAGTTGACTTATGTGCAAATTTGTGGAATTAACCGAACTATGTGAGGCTTGTGGAAGTAATTGAATTATATGTAGCTTGTTGAAATGACCGGATTATGTGCAAGTTGATAGAGTAAGGTAATGTGTGGAATTGGTTAAACATGTGTTTCCGGGGCTCTCTGACAGGTAGATAGGCCTAATTACAAAGGAAACTATGGCAAAATTTTCAGGAAATATCGGAGTTAGTAAAAACAATTTGGGGGTTCGCTTATTTTGTATTTTTCCTACTCTAGTGGCTCCCCGATCCTCATTCGAGGACGAATGATTTTAAGTGGGGGAGAATATACAGACGCTATAAAATTTTATGGCTAAATAATGCCCAAATAGGTCCTCGTGTTGTTATAACTGTAGAAATTCTTAAAATAGACCCTTTGTGAGTAAAAAGTACCCCGGGAATTAAAAGATAGAATTTTCCAGATTTGCGCAGGTCTGCGGTCCACTATGCGATCGCATATCAAGTATGCGGACCGCATAGTGGTTGCATACTTGGACAGTTAGCGGTCCATTTTTAGGACAGCTATGCGGCCTAGAATGCGATCACATTTCACGAATGCGGGCCACATAGTTG
Source organism: Nicotiana paniculata (assembly GCA_005239505.1). Lineage (NCBI taxonomy): Eukaryota > Viridiplantae > Streptophyta > Magnoliopsida > Solanales > Solanaceae > Nicotiana > Nicotiana paniculata. The sequence goes on along the minus strand of MDKI01092298.1, from coordinate 27,322 downwards.
TCGCATTCTTGCACCATGACTTTTGTGGAGGGAGTTATGCAAGACACTATGCGATCACATAACAGGTATGCGGACTGCATAGTGGTCACATACCTGGGTAGTCTACTTTTCTTTTTGGCCCATTTGAGGGCTAATTATGCGACAGGAATGCGGACCGTATAGCAGGAAAGCGACCTTATTTCTGCTTTGGGTCTGTTAAAATGCAAGGGTAGCTGGGATGATTACTTGCGGCTTATAGAATTTTCTTATAATAACATTTTCCATGCTAGTATTCAGATGGCCCCATTTGAGGCATTGTACGGAAGAAAGTGTAGGTCTCCGATTGGATGGTTCAAGGTTGGCGAGGCGGAACTGCTAGGACCGGATCTTGTGCACCAAGCTATGGAAAAAGTTAAAGTCATTCAGGAAAGGATGAAGACTGCTCAGAGTCGTCAGAAATCCGATGCGGACGTTCGTCGAAGAGATTTGGTGTTTCAAGTAGATGATTGGGTATTCTTAATGGTGTAGATGATTGGGTATTCTTAAACATGTGTTTCCGGGGCTCTCTGACAGGTAGATAGGCCTAATTACAAAGGAAGCTATGGCAAAATTTTCAGGAAATATCGGAGTTAGTAAGAACAATTTGGGGGTTCGCTTATTTTGTATTTTTCCTACTCTAGTGGCTCCCCGATCCTCATTCGAGGACGAATGATTTTAAGTGGGGGAGAATATAAAGACCCTATAAAATTTTATGGCTAAAAATAATGCCCAAATAGGTCCTCGTGTTGTTATAACTGTAGAAATTCTTAAAATGGACCCTTTGTGAGTAAAAAGTACCCCGGGACTTAAAATATAATTTTCCAGATTTGCACAGGTCTGCGGTCCACTATGCGATCGCAGATCAAGTATGAGGACCGCATAGTGGTTGCATACTTGGACAGATTGCGGTCCATTTTTAGGACAGCTATGCGGCCTAGAATGCGATCTCATTTCACGAATGCGGGCCGCATAGTTGTCACATTCTTGCACCTTGACTTTTGTGGAGGGAGTTATGCAAGACACTATGCGATCACATAACAGGTATGCGGACTTGCATGCATGTAACCAACTAGTCATAACCTAGTAAAAGGAAATGGGTTAGAGTAATCTTTCACTAAAAAGAGGCCATCTAATCTAAAGGAACACCTAGTGTTTGATAGAATGCTCAAGTGAGTTCAAGACATGATCATTATTCCTAATTCTAAGTTCAACTATGCCACATTGTGAACTAGATTGAAGGTTCTAGAAGGCCCGGTGAATTGTGGTAGAAAATTAAAAGGGAATTCTGATTCAAGGTATGTATGGCTAACTTTAATCCTTGTAGAGTCATCTTGTTAGTGTCCGAGCACTAGGTATAAAATTCTTGCTTGAGCATATGTGAATTAATTGCACTGTTGTGTCGAGGTGGAAGACTTCGTTCCTTGAATTCCTTAGTCGATTATCATGTTATATGAGCTTGAGAAAATGTGGTTCTTTGTGCTTATTCTATCATGTGCAAAGCTCGTTAAATGTTGAATACATTGGTATGAGAGTTTGTGCTGCAAAATGAAAGAAGTGATAATGAAACAAAGCGTTGAATGTATCTAAGTTCTAAATGTTGTGTAGTAAATAATGGAAAGGAAACGGGGATAAACTAATTGAGTTATGTGTTGATGGCATACCATATATGACTCACTGTTTGATAAAGATTTCTGTGGCCTTGATTTTATATGGTTACCTGGTTTTTACAAATGAGTACCTAAAGGCTGTGTAGAAAATGATGAAAGTAAATGTGGGCTGATTTTATTGAGTTAAATGATTGTGGCAACACCATATATGAATTACTGATTGGTAAGGATCATTGTGCCTTGATTTCACATAATAATTGGTTGATATGAACTTATATTCTTCATGATGAAGATTCTTGTGATATTATTGTTGGTGGTTGTTGATGTGAAATATGATTGTAAGGTGGGATCGGGTTGCACGCCTCAACACGAAGTAATAAGGGTTGAGAGGTAACAAGGGTGAATTGTGATTGTATGGCAGGATAGGGTTGCGCGCCGCAACACGAAGTAATAAGGGCGGAGAGATAATAAGGGTGAGATGAGAATGTACGGTGGAATCGCGTTGCGTGCCACAACAGATGAATAATTGAAATGAGTAACTGTGGAATCTCCATTTGTAACTTTTTGTATATCTGCTTAGTACTTGTGTGGTTACCCTGACTGTCTTCCAATTGTGTATTGTGTGATTCTACTTGGAATAAACTTTGTTCATACATGCTAGTACTATTCAATGGTACTAACGTCCCTTATGCCGGGGGCGCTACATCTTTTATATGGATGTAGGTGGTTCCACAGCAGGTAGCTCAGATCGCCGATAGTGGTGTTTCCCCTTCATACCTTCAGGAGATCCTGTGAGCCCCACTTCCTCTCGGGGCCGTGTGTAGTCTATATCATCTCTTTTGTATATGTTATGTCTTTTAAGGTATAGCCGGAACCTTATTTCCGGCAAGTATTGTGTAAACCCTTAGTACTCTTAGAGGCTCCGTAGACATGATGTGGGTTATACATATATGTATTTTTGCCAGTAAATGTGTTTACTAGTAATCGTGGTCCAAATTGAAATTATTGTATGTCTTGTGATTATCAAATGTTGAAATGATAAAGGATGAAATGAACTCAAGTAGTAGATTCATGTTTAAACTATAAATTTCTAATTCATGTGGAATAACGTATATTGTAAACACGGGGTAACGCGTTGGGCAGGAAAGGCAATCCAGGTCCGCTTGACCGGGATCACCCGGTTAGGCGCCGGTCTCGTCCCTCGGTTTTGGGGCATGACACATCATGAGATTGGACAGTCAATATACCTGTGATGACATCCGGAGAAGCCTCTGCACTCTGGCGACCACACATAGCGTAGAAACGGGTGGGTCCTCCTGAACTCTGTGCACCACCTCTAGCTGCACCATGCCCTGCTGGTTCTGGAGTGCCTTGAGCTGGAGAGGGTGTTGAAGATGTAGCAGCTACAGAATAGGATGGCTGTGTTGTGCCCCTACCTGCACCTTGACGGGATGAACAACAACCCTTTGAATATGACCCCTCATTTTCGCACCCGTAACATAAAAACAGGTCCATGTAGCAGATTCCCAAATGCATCATCCCACACTTGGGGCATGGGGGCCTCCACTGCTGCTGGAATCTCCCTCCTAATCGGCTCTGCGGTGGAGCCCCCTGCTGTCCTGATTGGGCCAAAAACGACTCTCCTGCTGCTGACTGTGCCCTGCTGGCGGTGCACTGGCTGAAGACTGAGCATAAGACATGGATGGCCCTCTACGCCTATTAGCCTTTACTATTAACCTCTACACCTACACTGGCATCATAAAATCCCGGTGTTTAGGACAAATTTTAAGGGGCCTTACAACTAGTTAACAATAACAGGAAATAATTGTTACATTTCACGTTTTCATTCATTAAAGTTTCGTTGTAAGTTAATCGACGTAGGCTCGAGAATGAGATTATTTTGAGGTTATAAGCATTTATGCTGTTTATAATATGTGATAAGTAAGTGACAGTAAAAGTTAGAGGGTAAACGAATCAAAGAAAATGAGTTTCATTGAAGGTGTCAATTTGGGATAAAATACTGTCCAAGCTATAATGCCCGGTATTTATGGACTGGTGCCATATAAGGTACCACATGACCATGATACTAAGGTGTATCAAGTATTTTTAAAGTAAGTAGTATTTTAAGTAATTTGAGATAATCTTTAATTATGTGGATAATTTGGGTAATTAATAATTTTTGGTGGGAGATTAGCTAATTAATTATAATCTTTGGATAAGTTTAGTAAGCCTCCCAACATGGCAGCAGTTGAGATCTTGATCAAAGACAAAACTGTGACTCTCAATTCATGTAAAAGGTGGCACATGTAGAAGGTTTTTGTGGCTAAGTCACCACATAAGTGGAGCCCACACCCAAAGATTTAAAGATCTCTCTAATTCACTTTGTATCTCTACAATGAAATAAAGAAATCTTCAACAAAGATTATATTATGCGATAGCAACGTTATTTGCTACAAAATTCATACAAGACTACTTAGCAACGTGAGAATTGCAATTCTAAGGGAGTACGGTGCAATCTTTCTCAAGAATATCATACGGAATTTTCCTTATTCCGATCCACCGTCACGTGTTTTGTCACAATTGTCGTGTGGTAAAGGGATTATAAAGAGAACCAACTCGCCTATGTTAAGGCTATCCCTTCTTTCTTTTTGGCATGATTCATACAAACGAAATGACCAAACGCACAACTTTCATAACATTCATAGATGTACTAGGGGTGCCTATGTTCTTGATTCCCATGTGAATCATTATTACATCTTCTGTTCGTGGGTCTCAGAAAAATGCATAGTTGATAAAGTTATCCGAAAGGCATATTGATCTTATAACATTTCGAGAAATCTTATTAACGTATTTCTTATGCATTTCATTCATTTATACATGTACATTGACCCATGACCATATGGCGTTACATACGCGTATATTATATGTATATGGGATAGGAGAAATGGTTATAGCGTTATATACGCACCAACACCTGATCATCTGGTATATGTTGAAGATTATGCCCACAGTGGCCGAGATGATATGATGGGACCCCCTCAGAGGCTTGATGATGTTATGTACACCTATACCTATGCATGATACAACATTTATACACACGTGCATGACACTAGAAATGTTTCAAGATTCACAAAGTTATTTAGACTCACAGGTGGAATCTTTACTACATGTTTCATATATGTCTTTATGTAGTGATTTTCATTCCTTACATACACAGTACATTATTCGTACCGACGCCCCTATTTCACGGGGCATGTGTTTCATGTCCGCAGGTGCAGGAAGACAGGCTGACGGTCCCCCTTCTTAGGATCCTTGATCAACGAGAGTTGGTGTGCTCCATTTGATCTGGAGTTGCTTTGAGTTTTGGTACGATGTGTTTGTATACATATATGGGTATGACGGGTCCCACTCCCATTCATTATACAGTTGTACACTCTATTAGAGGTCTGTAGATAGTATGTATAGTTGAATAGTATGTGGCCTTGTCGGCTTCTAGTTTTTGATGTATAGTTGTCTATAGCATCCTTGTCGACTCGCCCTACCGTATTTCACATGTATTTGTATATATGTCTTTTGGACATGTTTTCCTTACGTATGTTATTCACGTAATTCAACGGTTTATTTATAGATATTATACATGACCTACCCTTAATTCATGTTTATATCAGAAACGCATGCTTAGGGGTGTTCGACATGTAGGACTCATGCACGTCATGGCCCATCAGTTTGGGTCGTGACAAGAATATAATTGAATTCTTTATATTTGCATACTTAATTTGTTCCTCAATTATTCATTTATTTACAATACACCACTTCATCTATTTCTTTTTTATAAGACTGTAACGGGTTCATTTTATGAAGAATTGTTTACCCTCAAAATTGGATAAAAATTGAATTTGTAAGTGATTATAAGGATAGGTGAATTAACTTGACACAAAATGATAAAGTAAACTGCAATTGAAATAAACAATGATAAAGTAAGTTCAAACCACACGAACTTAAAAGTTACAGTCTTGGGAGGTAGTCGCCCTTGAACTGTATGCACTTCAATTGATATCAAGGCACAGTTCAATAAAAACTTAAAGAGAAAAATTGTGTATTGCTTTTGAATGCGTGTTTTAATCTGTTAAACGAATAATCAGACCCCTTTAATATAGTAGAGGAGTCCTACTTTAGGTAAATATTTATAAAAGGTAAAAATCTTGATTTGGTGATTGTCGGTTCCTTATTAATACGTGCCGAGATTCTCGCCATAATATCCTACCGGTCAGGGATATTTCGGCCTTCTGTTACGCTACAATGTTTCTTCGAGCTCGTTTGGGGTCAAGGTTTATTCCGGGATCATAGACTCAATGTTCTGGAAGACAGACATTCTGACCTCATGTTCTTGTCCGGTGGGACTTAGGTCAATCTTCAGTCCCTCATGTTCCGAGCCCGGTCTATCATATCGTAGGTGAGCCCAATTTCTGTCGTATACAGATAGTCCACTAATATTTCGAGAGTAGACGATGAGAAATGGCATGAGCTTCGATTTTCACTTCGATACCCCATGACAGAAATGATAAAAAAAAATGAAATATCACGTCAGTGAAGTCTTAATGGAATTAAATTCTTGTCAGTTGCCGGTCAGCCACTCCTAAATGAGATCCATCATTTGAAAACTATAAGTACGCCCTTCTTTATTCATTCAAACTTTACATCCAAACCTTGTACCCTTTTTCCTTATAAATCTCTATACTTTCTAGCACTCATATCTTGTTTTTTTGAGATCCTTTATGAGAACGTTTGCTCATCTTCATCCCAAACCATCATATGTACTGCTTTAACTTCCTACTTTTACTATTTTCCCCCCCCCATTTTAAAAGAAATGGCGAAGACTTCAAAAACTGTTCCCCAAAAGGAAACTCCTTCTACATCGCGGCCAACTGTCGAGGAGACCGTTTTGCATATTGCTGCCGAGGAACCAGTAGCGGAACCCCTCTTGAATAGGTTCATCTATGGTGGATGCTCAGTAACCGCCAATTTTAAGGTTGAAAAACCTTCTCCCGTACTAGGCCGGTGTGAGAAGGTTTCAAGATATGTATGCTCGATCACTAAAGAAATCCTCCCCATGGTCCAAAAGGATTGCAACTGGGTTCACAAACACGTGGTGGTTCCTGGACCCGATGAAGATATCATCACCCATGTCGAGGGATACTTAAGTGTTTACACTTATCCCTTTACGCTAGACCCATTGGATCCAGTCATCATCGACTTCTGCAAAAGATACGAGGTATGCCTCGTTCAAATTCACCCTTCATTCTGGAGGATCAAGATACTTCTTTAGTTCTTCATGAGTAAGATTGATGGATTCTAGTTCGTCGTTGACCACCTCATATGCCTATATAGTCCCTGAGTATTTCGGGGGGACTGATCAAGCTCGCACGTGGGGCTAGTAAAGCCCTGTTCTCGAGTATCGATGAAGATCGTGATTCAGGTTGGCTAGACCATTTTGTCTGAGTGAGGACCTGGGACTTGATCCCAGCTGAGCGTATGCCATTCCCCGAGAAGTGGAATGCAAAACGTAAGTGCAATTTCATTTTCAAAATTTTATTTTACTATCTTTTCCTTCCTTATTATCGGTGCTTGGTGGTGGTGTGGCTGTCGCTCGGGTCCCAAATACAGTCCCCCGACTCAAGGAGTGGGTCGAGGTTTGTTACAAATGTCATATTCTGAGTGTGCATGGAGCGAACTTTCGAAGGGCCAGTGGGAGGCTCATTCTCATGGTGAGATTTCTTTCCCGGGTGAATAATACTTGGGTTTATTTTGTGTTGCTAAGTTCTTACTCGTTTCGTTTTCCTTTGCAGGTTTACCCAAGGACATCATAATGAGGTCTCCTTACGGTGACGAGGATTCCCCCGACCCCTGCTCTGAGACAAGGTGATGAGAAGAAAAGGAAAAGGGCTCCGACTTCTCCAAACTTGTAAAACAAGAAACAGAGGAGAATAGTGGTGCGCAAACCCAAAGAAAACACCAGCTCCCCGAGTGCCCTCATCGCACTCACTCCACCGGTTGAGAGACGAGTCCAAAGAGAAAAAAAAGTTTGATTTGGCGTCCTGAGAGCCGTCGCAACTTGAGGGTCAAGAGGCCTCCAAACCAGAGAGAGGTGAAACATAACTGCCTTAATTTAGGGAGGCCGATGAGAAGGCTGTGGCCGAGGCTTCTGAGCTAGATAGAGGCGAGGCTATTTTGCCTCAAGCTCAGATAGTGAAAGAACGTCCCATTAAGGGGACCCAAGGAGTGGAAGACCCCTTCTGCGACTTTTTTGATAGTGTGGATTCTGCAGCCGCGGAGGACGTCACCGGATTGGGTGACTTAGAGGTTCAAAGGAAGAGTCCATCTTCAGGAACAAGCCTTTCACGACCCAAACCGATGGGCCGCGACAGGCACCGGGTACCTTACTCAACCGAGTACCAACGTAGCATATTTTGCTTATTACATCATCATGGATAACTCTATAATACTACTATAGGTAAATGAGATGGAAAGGTTGTCGTGATATAACCAGAGTAAACATGAGCAAATGCCCAACATAGTATGACCCAACTTGATACAGAAACTCATGTTGTGATATACGGGCCTATAAGGCCAACATCAATCATCCTTTATATACATAAAACATAGGCCGACAAGTCCATACACTTATCTGTATACATGACATAGGTCTAAAAGCCTCTAATAGTACATAAATATCATAAAGTTTGGGACAGGGCCCCGCCATACCAATCAAAACATTTCCTAATCACACTGACTAAATAAACAACTCCAGAGAAAATGGAGCGCACTAATACCTTCCGCTGAGTTGATATCCTACTTGGAGGATTCTTAACCTGTCTATCGGGATTTACGGGCATGAAATGCAGCGTCCCCAGGAAAAAGGGACGTCAGTACAAATAATGTACCGAGTATGTAAGGAATGAAAATCAGTAAATAAAAGACACGAGTGAAACATGGAGTAAAAGACTCAACATGTATGTCTGAATAGCTCTGTGAATCATTTAACATTTATAATGTCATGCATATGTGTATAAATCTCATATCATGCATAGGTATATGCGATCATAACATCATCAAACCTCTGAGGGCATCCCATCATATAATCTCGGCCATTGTGGGAAAAATCATCAATGTATACCAGCTGATCAGGTGGTGGTGCGTATATAATGTCGTAACCTTTTCCCATATCCCATATTAATATATATAATACATATATACGTGTATATAGCGCCATTTGTTATGTTTCAAGGTAAATGAATACAATGCATGAGAAGTACGTCAATAAAATCTCTCAGAATGTCATAAGACCATTATGCCTTTGATTAATAATATGAAATAAACTTTATCAACTTACATATTTTCTGATACCCATGAACAACCGATAGAATAATAAGACATATGGGGAATCAATAACATAGGAACCTCTAGTATTTCTATGAATATAGTCGTTTATGGAAGTTGTGCATTCACTCGTTTCGTTTGTATCATATGGATCATGCCAAAAGGAAAGAAGGGATAGCCTTAACATACCTAAATCGATTCTCTTGACAATCCCTTTAACACACGTTAATTGAGACAAAACACGTAACGGCGGATCGAAGAGGGAAAAATCCGTATGATATTCTTGAAAAGATTGCACCGTACTCCTTTACGAAGAAATCTCCAAATTTTATCATCTTGAGGAAACCGATGTGGGATAACATTTGTTTTCTTCACGTTTTTCTTCAGTGCAAGGATATATATCTACCTCCACATGTTGTAGTTCAAATTTCTCAAGGAGGCCCGTTTCTAATCCATGTTGAAAAGAAGCAAAAAAAATGTATTTTCTTGCTAAAACGTTGCTTGTGATATATATGCTATAAGTGTATCCACCAAAAGGATGGTGGGGCCCACCTCATTTTCCACCATTTTAAAAAATCGTGACACGTGGTATAAATGTTACTATCTACCAGATATTTTTCACACGCTAATTTAGTTGTCATGGTCTCACGTGGACAAGACAATCCTTACACTTATCCACTTAAATCAATAATTAACCAATTACCCAAATAATTAAGAATTATCTCAACTTACGTAAAATACTACTCACTTTTAACATACTTTATACTCCTTAATATCATGGTCATGTGGTACCTTGTATGACACTAGTCCATAAATACCGGATATTATAGATTGAACCGTATTTTATCCCCAAATTGTTAAACTCCGACAGAACTCATTTTCTTTGCTTCGCTTACTCTCTTACCTTCACGAATTTACTTATCACTTGTTTGAAATACCATAATACTTATAATCTCAAAATAATCTCATTCTCGAGCTTACGCCGACTAGCTTAAGACGAAACATTAACATACGAAAATGCGGGATGTAACATATCATTTTAAAGATTTCATAAATTTACTTATTGCATACATTCATGTACGAAAATATGGGGTGTAACATAACCGACCTTCCTTAAGTCCGAAACAAATCAACTGGTTCCTAGCTACGAGCGTGAATCCTGACCGGAAAGGATCGATCATCGTTTCCGTTCCGGAGGATGCCCGGGTCCTCTCTATCCCCGTACAGGTGGTCAGTTACCTTTGGTGCCTTGTGACTGAGGAAGACCAAGACAAGATGAAACGAGATATGCGCACCCTACCTGTTCATCGAAGCACAACAAGAGTTAAACCGGGTAACTTCAGATGCCTTTTGATGACTTCTAATTTGTACTTAGATTAATTTGTCATAACTTTTTTCTTTGCAATTGTAGGCCTCTGTGCTTCATCACGAGACTTTTTTCCATTATCGGGAGGAGCTAAACCAGTATGAGGTCGAGGGCTCACTAAGAAGAGATATGCTTACAAAATTCTGAGCGAGCAGTGTGAAGTGGAGGCTATGAGCCTCCGAGCTGAGCTAGAGGCGGCTCAGAAGGAGTAGGCCGACTTGGTGGAAAAGGTAAAAGTATTTGAGGTTAGTGACGATGAGCTAGAATCGGTGACTAACGTTCCAAACCCCCAAGTCCAAAATAATCTTGATCGGATCGACCAACTTCGGGCAGAGATGGACGTGATAAAGTCCGAGACTGAAGAATGGAAAAGCAAAATGGACCGCTTCGCCTCGACAAAGGAAACTTCCCGGGTGCAATTAGCTTTGGCTGAGTTCCAGCTTTGGGCGGAAAAAGAAAAGGTCATGGTGCAAGCCAAAACAATTGAGGAGCTCCAGTCTCAGCTAAGTTAGGTCGTCTTTGATTGAGAAACTCTGGCCAAGGATCTTGAAACGGCCAAGTCGGTGGCCGTGGTGGTTAAAGTTGATGCCGACGAGATGGTGGACCAATATAAATCCGATTCCAAGGCGGACCAGGATCGAGCGAAGGACATCATCGAGCACTCGAAGTATCAATCCCGAAGGGAGGCCCTCGAGGAAATTCATGCTCGAGGTTTCCACTTGTCGGCTGAAATTTAGAGTGCCAAGAGGCTCGAAGCCAAGACCAAGAAGTTGTCTTATCCTGAGGATGATGAAGACTCCAAGGGTTTGAGCGTATTCGAGGGTTTGAGCGAATCCCGAGGGTTATGGTGATTCCCCCCTGCGAAGACAATGCCATTTAGGTGCTCCACAGATGTTTTTGTTTTTCTACTTTTCCTATTACCGTCATTTTTTGTTGAGGTCGTTTGGCCTTTGTAAAAATTTGTATCGAGGCCGTTCGGCCTTTGTAAAAAATCTTTTGATATGTATATAAGGTTTTTTCCCTTCGGCAATTTCTGAGTTATTCCGTTGCTTTGTGATCTATATTTGCAAAGAGTGAAATACCTTAGCATGAAATAGTTAGGTTATGTTCGGAGGTTCGAACGGGCCTTGCCTACAACATTATTTTGTTTAAGGCATCGTGGGGGTTCGGTATGATCGAAATTTTTTCCTTCGATTATAGTTTGCCAAGGGTAGCCTTTAGAACCGGTTAAGAATTTTTGAAAGCCTTGTTTTTTGTTAAGGATATCGGACGTCTCCGAGCCGTTTTAATGTGGTCGTAGCCTATTTGGTTTGGGTGTTACCCAGTGGGCTTGTCACCCCAAGTTATCCGGGCTTGCCTAAGATAATAGTCCCAGAATAGCGATGGTTGTAGACTTTAAAATTCGGGCGTTGCCTAATAGGTCTTGTGTCCCCGAGCTCTGATAGCCCGGGTGGTCCGAGTTTATCTTCGGATGGAAGTCTTTGAGTGGGAGTGATTGTTTGAACTCTGATTAAGGTGACCCTTGGGCTCGATACCTTTAGGGGATCGGATGTAGGAAATTCTTTACAAAATGCAAGAAGAAAAACTTTTAAGGGACAAGATATTTATCCACAAGGTAGAGACTTCTTTTTATTTTGTGCGTAATAGTTTCACATATGTACAAGAAATAGACCCGGGCTTGGGTAGTCTATGTGGGCATGGTTCATTTGATTGTTTGGCCCTTATAGTAAATCCTATTGATCGAGCTGAGACCTTTTGATCACAAAAGTCTCTTTCCTTGATAAAGTCGTTATCCGAGGGTAATGACCCCCAATGTCCGAGTTGATCATAGAGATGCCTCAGATACTATTGATGTGATCTTCGACACTGATTCATGATCGCCTTTCGATTCTAAGTTAGGACGATGCATTGTTGCCTCATTAGAAACCTTGCCTAAAAACCCATTTGGGACAAAACTAGTCCAAGGAAAAAAGAGTACAACGCATGCTTTCAGACTAAAAAATTTTAATGTTCCTTGTTGGTTACCTGCAAATGTTAGTTCAAAAATCAAGTAAAAGGAATGAATGGGGTCGTACCTTAGCAGTAGTATCGCTTCAAGTGAGTTATGTTCTAATTATTTGATAGTCGTTCCCCATTCATTGCTCCGAGTTTGTACGATTCCTTTCCGGTAATCTCGATAATTTGATATGGCCCTTCCCAGTTTGGCCCCAACTTTCCCTCGTTTGGATTATGGGTGCTTAGTGTGACCCTTCTCAACACTAAGTCTTCGACATTAAAGTGTCGAAGGTTGTCCCTTCGATTGTAATATCTCTCGATCCGCTGTTTTTGGGCGGCCAACCGGACAAGGGCGGCTTCGCGTCTTTCATCCAATATCTCTAGGCTCGTACTCATAGCCTCGTCATTCGATTCCTCAGTTGCATATCGGAACCCGAAGCTTGGTTCTCCGACTTTGACTAGTAGTAGAGCTTCGACATTGTAAACCAGCGAGAATGGGGTGGCCCCGGTACTGGAATTCGAGGTCGTACGGTACGCCTATAAGACTTAAGGCAGGATTTCCTTCCATTTTCCTTTGGCATCGGTTAACCTCTTTTTGAGGTTTTAGAGTATGGTCTTGTTTGTTGATTCTGCTTGTCCGTTCCCACTAGGGTGATATGGTATTGACATGATCCTTTTGATCTTATGGTCTTTAAGAAACTTTCTTACTTTGCAACCGATGAATTGTTTCCCGTTGTCGCACACGATCTCGGCGAGCATTCCGAACCGGCATATGATGTAGTCCCAAATGAAATCGATGACTTCCTTCTCCCTGACCTTCTTATATGCATAGGCTTCCACCCACTTAGAAAAATAGTCAGTCATAAACAATATAAATTGAGCCTTATCGGGTCCCCATGGAAGGGGGCCAACGATGTCGATCCCCTCTTCATGAACGGCCATGGTGACTAAACCGAATGCAGCAGATCCCCGGGTTGATGAATGATCAGAGCGTGTCTTTTTAACCCATCACATTTTCATGCAAACTCCTTTGCGTTCTTTTCCATGTTGATCTAGTAGTAGCCGGCTCTGACTACCTTTCGAACTAATGACTCGGCGTCTGAATGATTCCTACAAGTTCCCTCGTGAACTTCCCTCAGGACGTATTTGGTATCTCCAGGTCCTAGACATATCGCTACTGGGCCATCGAACGTTCTTCTTAACAAGGTTCCATCTTCGAACAAGCTAAATCGAGCTTCCTTTGTACGCAGGGCCCTCGATTCTTTTGGATCTGAGGGCAGTTTTCCGATCGTCAGATATTCTATATATTTTCTCCAATCCCAAGTTAGTCATGTAGATTTTATCTAGGAGTTACCTCCTTCCACTACCGACCGCATGAGTTGTACGACTGCCCCCGAGTTGAGCTCGTCCTCGACCGACGACCCAAAGTTAGCAAGGGCATCGACCTCGCTATTTTGGTCCCGAGGTCTGTGTTGGAAAGTCCACTCCTTGAACCGGTGTAATGTTACTTGCAACTTATCTAGGTACCTTTGCATTCGTTCTTCTCTTACATTGAATGTCCCATTAACTTGGTTCTACTGTACACAAGAATAAAATAAAAATTAGTACATAATTAGAGAAGAAATAAGGTTTGGGGATGGGGGGTGGGGGGAGGGTGGTGCTCACATCCAATTTAGTTAACCATAAAAATTTAAGATCTATGAGGAACCTTAGTTTTAAACAATAAAAAATTAAAAAGGGGGTAAAGTCGTAGTAACTAAGTTAGAAAGCTTTAGGGTTGTCGTCAATTCGTCCTTCTTTTGTTTCCCATATTTCTTCTTTTAACATTTTGCTTTCGTTGCGAGTTTACTTTTGCAATAATGCAACTGGAAAGTTAGTGTACAATATTTGTGGTAAGAACTGGATTTACTTGCTACTAAGGAGTAAGCAAAAATAAATTGCAAATACTACTATAAATGCAAAATTTTCTTTATGTTTTTATCGAGTATATGACACAAAAGTAGTAGAAAAAAAAAGTAGTTTGTCTCTTCTATTTTTGTTTCCTTCCTTTTTTCCTAATCGATAATTCCCATTAAACCGCATTTTTGTTTTGTTATTGCATGCGGTAAAAATCGAGAGTACCCGATTATACGAGTTCGAGGGTATGTCTCGAGAGTGAGCCGATATCGAAGAAAGTTCGGCCTCGAAGAAGACTGACGGATTGAGATTAGGCTAAATCGACATCGCAGTAATAGAATCACGAGATATCCACAATCGACCGCCAATCTCGGCGAAGATCTTAGAACCGGCAGAACCATTAACGGTTATTGATATCAATCATGTATTTTACTTCCAAAATTAGAGTCATGCCTTATTTAGGATTCCTCTACTATATAAAGAGGAACCCTGTTCATTTATAAGGCACCATATTATCGCAATTATCGCCATACGCGAGTTATCGCTTGCACTACTATTGAGAAATACAAACACTCTGCTTTTTTGCTTACTCTTAATTCTTTGCTGCTCTTATTGTGCATTCTGCTCATTTTGTCTGTGTTATTCTTATTGTTCTTGGCACTTGATCTCGAGCCTAATCCAGATCGGGGTCGATAACTTGCAAGTACACTGGTTTGGTCCATTTTAATTGTTTGATTCCTTTATTTATTTAGCTATTTATCAATTGGCATTGAATTAGATCACATATCCTTATAACCACATCACAAGTTTAATTATTACTCGTATTTCGAGGTAAACAGCGTGGCGCCCACCGTGGGTCTTAGGATAATAGTGATTGTTCAGTGTTAATTCTAGTATAATACATTGATGGAAGCGTATGCAGAGAGGGTCGAACTGACGGTCGAGATACTCAGGGTAGAGGAGACGAAGGTGTTAGTCTCCAAGTTATATTTGAAATGTTTCAAGCCTAACAAAACCCCAATGCCCAGTTGCAAAATCAACACGTGGCTCCGAATAGGGTCGAACAAGAGGCTACTCGCCGTACCGAGCCAGTGGAAACCGAGGCCAACCACTATAAGGTGGAAACCTATAACTCTCGAGTTGATCAAATTCTATGGGCACCGCCGATCCTAAAGGGAATGGACTCCAAAAAGTTTGTGCAAAAACCATTCCCTCCAAATGCGGCTCCGAAGCTCATACCAAAAAAGTTCAGCATGTCCGATATACCAAAATACAATGGGACCTCGAACCCCAATGAGCGTGTTACCTCTTATACGTGTGCTATCAAAGGAAATGATTTGGAAGACGATGAAATCGAGTCAGTATTACTAAAGAAATTGAGGGAGACCCTGTCAAAGGGAGCTATTATTGGGTATCACAACTTGCCACCGAACTCTAATGATTCGTCCGCCAAGTTGGCAGATTCATTTGTAAAGGCACACGTTGGAGCTGTAAAGGTTGCAACGAGAAAATCAGACCTCTTCAAGGTGAAGAAGAGAGATAACGAGATGCTAAGAGAGTTCGTATCTCGATTCCAATGGAGTGTATGGAGTTTCCGCCGGTTACCAACGATTGGGATGTTCAGGCTTTCACCCAGGGATTAAACGAGCGGAGTTCGATTGCATCACACCAATTGAAACAGAATTTGATAGAGTACCTGGCTGTGACTTGGGCAGATGATCACAACCGATATCAATCGAAAATTAGAGTCGAGGACGATCAACTGGGAGCCTCCTCAGGTTCAGTGCATCCTAATCGGCCGACATGTAAAAACCAAAGAGATGTTGATAGATAATCAAGGCCGAATAAAGATTGGTATCAACCATATGCTCCAGATAGAAGGAATAACCATCCGGGATGTCATCCTGCCCGAAACAATCGGAGGGGTGACCGAGGACAGAATTACCGGGGACTCATGAGCAAAACTAGATTCGACAAATATATCGATCCCATAGAAGCACCCCGATTATCGGAGTACAATTTCAGTGTCGATGCATTGGGTATCGTATCATCCATCGGACGGATTAAAGACACTAGGTGAACCAGACCTATACAAACTGATCCTTCTTAAATAAATCCAAACTTGATGTGCAAATAAAATGGAACACATTTCCATAGGACCGATGACTGCAGACAATTGAGAGAGGAAGTAGCTTGATTGTTCAACGAAGGACATCTTAGAGAATTCCTCAGTGATAGAGCCAAAAATCACTTCAGGGAAAGAGGCGCCAATAGAATAAATGAGCAAGAGGAACCTCAACATGTTATCCATATGATTATTGACGGGGTCGACGTCCCACAAGGACCTGTCGTCAAATGCACAAAAGTATTGATTACAAGAGAAAAACGAACCCGAGACTATATGCCTGAAGGCACCCTAACATTCAACAACAAAGAGACTGAAGGCCTCTCTTAGCTGCACAACGACCCCATGGAAATTTCTATTTTTCTAAATAAAATTCAAGTTAAACGTTTTCTCGTGGATCTAGGTAAATCGGAGAACATAATCAGGTCGAGGGTCATAGAGCAGCTCGACCTCTACACCAGATTGCACCTACATCTCGAGTCCTAAACAGCTTCAACATGGCCAGTGAAACAACCAAGGGAGAGATAATCCTACCTGTGAATGTGGCCGAGACCATCCAAGACATAAAATTTCATGTCATCGAAGGCGACATGAGGTACAATGCACTGCTCGGAAGGCCATGGATTCACAACACGAGGGCAATGCCATTGACCCTTCACAAAATACTGAATTCCCAGTAGTGGATGGTGTGAAAACAGTTTATGGAGAACAACACGCTGCAAAGGAGATGTTTGCAGTCGATGAGGTGATGCCGATACCATTACCTTCGACATCAGAAAAGTCGAGCGTCAAAGATAAGCAAGCGGCCAAATAGAAATCACCGTCCCCAGCCTCGTCCGAATAAGATAAGCAGGTAATCGAAGAAGATGAAGAGGATCTTCTCTCACCTCCAACTTTCGTCGTTCCCGAAGAATCGGATGTAACCAAATCAATGGTTGAAGAGCTGGAACAAGTGCTACCCACCGAGTATCTACCCGAACATAAGGTATACCTGGGAACGGGGTTAACCCCCGAACTTAGGAAAAAACTCATTCAATTTCTTATTGATAACATGGATTGCTTTGCATGGTCCCATTTAGACATGACAAGAATCCCACCCGAGATCATAACTCATCGGTTGAGCCTGGATCCAGGTTCAGACCGATAAAGCAAAAGAGAAGGTCTCAGTTCGAGGTGAAGCATGCCTTCATGAAGGAAGAGGTAACTAAACTTCTTAAAATTAGGGTCCATTTGGGAAGTCAAATATCCCGAGTGGTTAGCCAACGTAGTCGTAGTCCCCAAAAAGGGGAACAAACTTAGAATGTATGTAGATTATAAGGACCTGAATAAAGCATGTCCGAAAGACTCTTTTCCTTTGCCTAACTTTGATCGAATGATCGATGCTACGGATTGACACAAGATACTTACTTTTCTCTACGCCTATTCTGGGTACAACCAAATCCAGATGAACCCAGAAGACCAGGAAAAAACTTCTTTTATCACTAAGTATCGAACTTACTGCTATGGGAGAATCAACACCTAGTTAAAAGAATGTTCGAAGAACAGATGGGAGAATCAATAGAAGTTTACATTGACGACATGTTAGTTAAGTCCCTGCGCATATAGGACCATTTGACTCATTCGCATGACACATTCGAAATCTTGAGGAAATACATCATGAAGCTTAACCTCGAAAAGTGTGCCTTCGGGCTCGGCTCGGGTAAATTTCTCGGCTTTATGGTGTCAAATTGGGGGATCGAAATCAATCCCGATAAGATCAATGCCATCAGGACATCACCATCGTGGATAGTGTACAATCCGTTCAGAGGCTAACCGGATGGATAGCTGCCCTAGGCCGGTTCATATCGAGGTCATCAGATCAAAGCCATAGGTTCTTTTCCTTACTTAAAAAGAAAAATGATTTTACATGGACTCTGGTATGTCAGCAAGAATTGGAGGAATTGAAACGGTACCTATCGAGCGCACCTTTGCTCCACACCCCAAAGGCAGATGAGAATCTATACCTATACTTGGCGGTGTCTGAGATAGAGATAAGTGGAGTATTATTTTGAGAAGAATAAGGTACGCAATTTCCAGTTTACTATGTGAGTCGGACCTTAGGAGATGCTGAAACCACGTATCCGCACCTAGAAAAATTAGTACTTGCACTAATAAGCACATCTAGAAAACTAAAGCCATATTTTTAGTGTCATCATATATGTGTTATTACCACATATACCCTTCGAAATATATTGGACAAGCCCGAGTTATCGGGCCGATTAGCCAAATGAGCCATTGAACTTGGCGGGTACGATATTGAGTATCAACCCCGAACGGCCATCAAGTCTCAAATATTAGCAGATTTCATGGCATACTTTTTGCCAACACTTGGATCCGAAGTGGAAAAGGAACTTCTGCTAAAATCGGGTACATCATCGGGGATATGGACCCTCTTCACGGACGGAGCCTCGAACGTGAAAGAGTCCGGGCTTGGTATTGTTTTAAAACTACCTACGGGCAATGTTATCAGACAATCGATTAAAACTACCAGACTGACTAACAACGAGGCCGAGTATGAGGCTATAATTACAGGTTTTGAACTAGCTAAAAGCTTGGAGTGGAAGTCATCGAGGATAAATGTGACTCCCTACTGGTAGTTAACCAGGTAAACGGAACCTTCGAAGTTCGAGAGGACAGGATGTAGAGGTACTTAGACAAATTACAGATCACCTTACACCGCTTCAAAGAATGGACCCTGCAGCATGTACCTCGAGAACAAAATACTGAGGCCGATGCACTTACCAACTTGGGGTCATCGGTCGATGAAGACGAAATCAACTCGGGGACTTTCATCCAACTTTCGAGGTATGTAATCGAGGAAGGGCACGCCGAAATCAATTCTACAAGCTTAAGTTGGGATTGGAGGAACAAATACATCGAATATTTGAAGAACGAGAGTTGCCGTCGAATCCCAAGGAATCGAGACCTTACGAACTAAAGTCGCTCGGTTCATATTAGACAAAGATGGAACGTTATACAGAAGGACGTTCGATGGTCCATTAGCAGTATGCTTGGGGCCGGGAGATACTGACTATGTTTTGCGAGAAATACACAAAGGAACTTGTGGAAACCGTTTTGGCATCGAGTCACTAGTTCGTAAGATCATCAGGGCAGGATACTATTGGGATAACATGGAGAAAGACTCTAAGGAGTTCGTTCGAAGATGCGACAAATGTCAAAGGTTTTCACCAATGATTCACCAGCCGGGTGAACAACTTCACTCGGTCCTGTCCCCATGGACATTCATGAAATGGGGAATGGACATTGTCGGTCCTCTGCCATCGGCCCGAGGTAAAGCTAAATCATATTATTTATGACTGACTATTTCTCTAAATGGATTGAAGCACATGCCTTCGAGAAAGTTAGAGAAAAAGAAGTGATCAACTTCATATAAGATCACATTGCATGTCGATTCGGGATACCTACGGAGATAAAGTGTGATAATGGCAAACAATTCATCGGCAGTAAAGTAACGAAATTCCTCGAAGATCACAAAATAAAGAGGATACTATCGACGCCATATCACCCAGTGGAAACGGATAAGGCGAATGAACAAATAAAACTATCATCCAAAACTTGAAGAAAAGGCTAAACGAAGCCAAAGGGAAGTGGAGAGAACAATTGCCCAAGGTTCTATGGGCATATCAGACGACATCGAAGTCCAGTATCGGAGAAACTCCGTTTTCTTTAGTCTATGGCTCTGAAGACTTAATACTTGTCAAAGTCAGAGAGGCCAGTTCCAGGTTTCGACATGTAACCGAAGAATCAAACCACGGGGCAATGAATACTAGCCTCGAATTGTCAGATGAAAGATGAGAAGCGGCACTCGTTCAAATGGCCGCACAAAAGCAACAAATCGAGAGCAACAGAAGAACCAATATTCGACACTTCAAAGTTGGGGACTTGGTCTTAAGGAAAATCACCATCAATACTCGAGACCCTAATGAAGGGAAACTCGGTCCTAACTGGGAAGGACCCTATCAAATCCTCGACATAGTCGGGAAGGGATCGTACAAGCTTGGAACAATGGACGGCGAGCCATTGTCGAATAATTGGAACATATCACACCTCAAGCGATATTATTTCTAAGGTATGGATTTCTCTTTTTTCATTTACTTAAATATTCGAAACTAACTTGTTAAAGGTATCTAGTCCAAGAAATCGATACCTCAAGTTTTAAAGTACGCGTTGCACTCTTTTTCCCTTAGACCAGTTTTTATCCCAAATGGGGTTTTCCGACAAAGTTTTTAACGAGGCAATAACTATGTGCTACCTGAGGATAATTCAATAGTATCCATGGCTTCTTTGCAATCAACCTCGAATAATGGAGGGCATCACCCTCGGATGTTATGTAAATAGGTCTCGATAGGAAGAATTGTGTAATGGGCCAAATGGTCGAATGAACCATGTCCATATAGATTAGCCTACTCTTGAAAACAAAACATGCACGCATGTATTAATAATACAAAGAAACACTCTCTTTTCTCAAACACCTCGTGTTTGAATTAGTATTTCCATTATACGAGTCATGTACTTACAATTCTGATCTATTATGCAAGACTAACACTTGTGAAAAATTGCTCAAGGGCCAAGTACAAACATACCTCGAACATTCGGGGACTACCTACTCGAGCCATCTAAGTTCAAAAATGTAAGACCTCAAAAGAGGCACCCCTCTATATATAGGCCAAGGCCATCACGCTCGGGGACTAACATTTCAAACAAGTTTGAAATGTTATCAGGGAACAAGTCCAAAAGATATACCCGAAGGCTACGACCATATTAAAGACTATGGTCATATACAAAGGCTACGGCCGAAATAATACGGCTCGGAGACGTCCGACTTCCGCCATAAACTAAAGGTCTTCAAATACTTTGAAAACCGGTTAAATAAGGCTTCCCTCGGCAAAGCAAACAAAAAAGGGCTTCGATAAAATCAGCCCTCAAATAACAGGCTTCACTAATATCAGCCTTCGAAAAAGCCTCAATAGGTATTAAATTATATTAACACAAACGAGTTAAGAAAAAAATGGGTTCTGACCATTGAACCCTCGAAAAACCCAACGGGTACAAAAAACACATGCTAAGGCATAAAGAAATTTTCACTAATTCTTTTAGCCGAAAACGGGAAAAATTATAGCCATTTTTAGAGGCCGAATTGGCCCAACCTAAAAGATCCTAAGGGCCGATTTAAAGAGCCTAAGGGCCAATTTAAAGAGACTAAGGGCCAATATAAAAGAACCTAAGGGCCGATCTAATAAGCCTAAAGGCCAATATAATTAGAGTTCGAGATCTCTCTCTCACTCAATTCGAACCCAAGGATTCAGTTATTACGAGCTTAAACAAACGATTAACTACAGCTTGAAGCTTCACATAAAAGGTATAGCGGTAAGCTCGAGATACCTAACAACCATATGTTAAGAACCTTAGGGTTCACTTTATCCTAAAACTCAAGATTCATTCAGACTTAGCCATTGAAGATAATCCGTTGGTCAGTTGGATTAAGCCACCCTCGAGATAAGTTCTCAAATGTATTTCAGACGCGGGGACTTGCCTTCATAGCTCAGAGACTTTCCCTTGTAAAAATGAAGAGCCTAGGGTTTATTTCGTTCACAAGATGAAATGAAGCAATGATAATCTTTCAGGATGAACAAATAAACATACAAGGGACAGGAAGAAAAACTCATGAAGGCATCAAAGGAAAATTTTTCATTATATGAAGAAATATGTG
Organism: Nicotiana paniculata; assembly: GCA_005239505.1. Lineage (NCBI taxonomy): Eukaryota > Viridiplantae > Streptophyta > Magnoliopsida > Solanales > Solanaceae > Nicotiana > Nicotiana paniculata. The sequence continues at coordinate 5,168 of MDKI01092298.1, read as the reverse complement.
CACAAAGGGCCAGTCAGGGCCTTACAGAAGAAAAAAGAAAAAAAGAAGTTACAATCTAGTTATGATCGGGGCTAGTCCCCTCAATACCGGCCTCCTCCCGAACGGCTTCTTCGGGGGCATCTTCTTCAACAACCTCACCTCCGTATTCTCCATTACCGGACCCACCATCATCATCATCATCATCGGAAGAGACGAGCTGCCTAGCTACAGTCTAGAGCTCTTTCGCCTGAGCAATATCTTCGCAGAGGTCAAAATCTCGAGCATGAATTTCCTCGAGGATTTCCCTCCGGGATTGTCACTTCGCCAAATCACTGCACCACTGCTACTGATTAGAAGCCTCCCTCAGCTGGGTTTGAACAACTATGGCATCATCCTGGTACATGGATATGGATTTGTTCGCCTTGGCCTTAGTCTTTTAGATCTTAGCCTTGGCCTCGCTAAGCCCGCCTTCGAGCTCTTCAACCCTTTTGGCTTGAGCAAAACCTTTTTTTCTAAGATCTTGGAGTTGGGCCTCTGCCGAAGATAAGTTAGCCAAAGCTGGTTCCTTTTCTATAGCACATCAGTACATCCTAGCTTTCCACCAATCGTAGTGGATCTTAACATATTCGAACTCCACCCGAAGAAGACCGATCTTCTCCACCTTCAGCTACAATTGAGACGACGAAGTGTTAGCTTCCATAGTGGAGCCGATTCCATACTGAATCAAAAGGGTGGTTACCTGTTTGTCCAACTCGGCCTCGACTTCATGAGCCTTGGCTAGGTTCGCTTGAAGGTCCTTGGCATTTCTCTTTTTCGAGACCCTTCGAAGATCGGCTTCGCACTAACTAAGGTCAGCTCGGAATTTGGCAGAAGCTTATACGAGGAAGAAGGACACAAATTAGAAAGAATAACCTTAAAAAAGATGAAGAGGAATGACCAAAAAACAACAAACAGTTACCTTGGAAAAAAGACGATGAGCTTCCGCCATGAGGATCAAAGCATCAGTGATATCGGAGGCATCATCGACCCCCACGAAGCAATCCCGAAAAGGATCGCCAGCACTAGAGCCTCCGCCAATCTCGGGGTCTTCAGCCTTTGGGCATCCCTTATCGCCTCTTCGGAGTAGACCGACATTGAAGGCATTTGACCTATTGTCATGGCTCCGAGCGAATTGCTTGGAGCGCTCTATCCGATCCGCCTAGTTTCAGAACCGGCCCCACCCGGTGTAGAAGTTGATGACCGCGACACCGCCTCGACTTTAGGAGACTTGGGCTTCGCCCCCGAACTTTTCTTCGAAGCCTCCTCAATGTGATGCTCGGTTGTAGCGGGCGGCAGCTCAGGATGCGAAGAAACCTCGATAGCCTTTTTGAGGTGAGCTATCAATGCCAGGAGCCTCCTTCTTCCTCCTCGTCCTGGTCCCTAAACATTTGGACCTCATCCGCCGAGAGGGCGAGTTTTTCTCCTCATCCTTCGAGGTTTGGGTTTGGAGACCTCAGATTGCCAGGTATTTTTTCTTTTCTTGTCCTTTTCCGGCCTCAGAACCGGATACATAGCTTCTCCACCTTTGCTCGAAGGCCTCATAATGGCATCTTTGGTCAGGCCTGCATAAACAGAAGATCAATAATGGAGAAAAGGAGTAATTGTCTCGGAATACGTAAGAAGGGACCTTACCATGGTTTTTGGCCTCCCATTTTTGTACCCAAATCCCTCCACACTCGTTCAGCACGAGTCGAGGTGGAGGCAAGCTTGTGGATCTAGTCTTCAAAATCAGGCACCGCCTCAAGCATCCAAGGGTCAGCTGCATGGTTGAAGAAAATTTTTAGACAAGATCAAAAGAGACACAGAACCAATAGAACCAACGATGTTTCGGTCACATACATCACTTACGTCATGGAAATGACGTCACGATCGAGATATCAAAAAGTTGAGGTTCAAATCGTTTCTTGTCATTTCATTATAAGAAATGCGGGGACTATCTGTATGCGGTAAAAATCGAGAGTACCCAATTATACGAGTTCGAGGGTATGTCTCGAGAGTGAGCCGATATCGAAGAAAGTTCGGGCTCGAAGAAGACTGAGGGATCGAGATTAGGCTAAATCGACATCGTAGTAACAAAATCACGAGATATCCGCAATCGACCGCCAATCTCGGCGAAGATCTCAGAACCGGCAGAACCATTAACGGTTATTGATATCAATAATGTATTTTACTTCTAAAATTAGAGTTATACCTTATTTAGGATTCCTCTACTATATAAAGAGGAACCCTGTTCATTTGTAAGGCACCATATTATCACAATTATCGCCATACGCGAGTTATCGCCTGCACTACTATTGAGAAATACAAACACTCTGCTTTTTCGCTTACTCTTAATTCTTTGCTGCTCTTATTGTGCATTCTGCTCATTTTGTCTGTGTTATTCTTATTGTTCTTGGCACTTGATCTCGAGCCTAATCCAGATCGGGGTCGATAACTTGCAAGTACACTGGTTTGGTCCATTTTAATCGTTCAATCCCTTTATTTATTTAGTTATTTATCAATTGACATTGAATTAGATCACATATCTTTATAACCACATCACAAATTCAATTATTACTCGTATTTCGAGGTAAACGGTTGTGTGAAAGTTTTTTTTTGACATAAAATATAATATCTACATGTAGCTGAAAGGCTAGAGATTTTCCCAATTGGTTTATGGGTTTTCTGTACCTTGTTGTGATTCCTCGGTGATCTACTGACGTTAATTTAGGAACACAACGGAAAATGGCAAGATTTTTTTAAGTATCTTTTATATTATCATTTAAGATCAAGTACAAAATACGTAACACTTAACTATGGTTAAATACTAAGGTTATAGCTAAATAAAGTGAGACATGCCACTTATTTATTGATTGGGCGTGAATACTCTATGGATTAGTTTTTATGGTTAGAAGGGAGGTTGATGAGGAGAAAAAAATCTTTAATGTGTGGACTTTTGTAATATGATCATTACCAAAAGGGGCTTAAGGAGGTATCTGAATTGGCGTTCACCAGAAGGATTTTGAAGTTAATTTTGAAGTTCCAAGAATTGCAACTTTCTAATGGATTCAATGTAACAGAAGGATTCATGGTTCTGGAGAAGTTGTTGGTAAATGGTATACTAATTCCTTTCCATTATACATGAAAGAAAACCTATAGTAGTGAGACACATTTGATTTTTTTAAGCAAAGTGAGAAGATACAATAAAAAGCATCCATTTCTTAACAAAAAGATTGAATATATAATTAACACTTTATCACTTATCATAGCAATAAGGAAACTAAACCCCCGGGGAAGGGTCGGAAAGGAGAAAGAAAATGCAAAACCTCCTGGCCAATTACTCGTCAACGGCCTATAGGAATGTAAATAGGGCAGGGCAGAACAAGTCTTGACCCGCTAAAATATTGACCTGCCCCGCCCTGCCCCAATTAATCTTTTGTCCAAATTTTTCCCTGCCCCCCTCCCCCTCCCCCGTCCTATTACGTCCTGCCCCCTGCTCCGTTTAGACTCTTTTTTATTTTTTTTTCTTTATTTTTTTATTTTGCAATATATTTTTTATTTTCTTTACCTTTTCAACTTTCTATTGAAATATTAAAATATTATTTTTCCTTTGAGCTTGGATATTGATCAAAATTTGATCTTTTGTCAGTTATATTGGAATTTATGCCAAGTTTTAATATTTTAGATTGGTGGTTGAGTACTGAGAGTTTATTAAAAATTTGATGAAATAGAAATACTAAATACAAAAAATGAGCTCTAGTTTGGGTGGAGCAACTGCACATGTTATGACAAACACAAATTAATAACATAAACACAACGCGCAGTCATTGCATCTTATAGACATAAAACTAGAAGTGCAAGACCAGTATAATCTCCAAAATAACGTGAAAGAAGTATTGGAGAATTCTTTAAAATCTTAACAAGATTAAATATGCCTTGTTTACCCTATAATTCGGATAACAATTAACTTATATTGTAGTTTTAAGGATATGTAATTTCGTCCAATACCAATTGATAAACAAGAAAATAAATAGATGAATTAGACGATAAAATAAATCAAACCAGTATGTAAGAAAAACCTCGACCTCGATTTGGGATAGTCTCGAGGTGGAATAGTAAGAACATTTAAGGATAAAGCAACTCTGATGAAGAGTAAGTGGAATGGCAAGAAAGTAAAGAGTGTATATATTTTTATTAGTGAATAATGATGCTTACAAGTGAATGGAATTCATCTTTGTATAAAAGATGAGTCCTAATTAAGGTACACTTCTAATTATAGTAGGAAACCATATTAACAGTTGATAACCGACATAGATTGACACATTCCGAGATTCATGCCATGATTCCTGATCAGTCGCAGATATCTCGCTCTTTCCATTATAAAGCTACGTCGATGTTACTCGGAGTCTGCCTCTTTCTGGCCTCGATTGATGTAGACCTCGATCTTAAAAAGGGGCATCAATTTCGGACTCGACAACCTTGCTCTTCGACGTGACCTTTCTATCTCGACCAAATGGTGAAATCGGATAGCCCCGATTTCTACCGTATACATGCCTAACAGTTCCAAACTAAACCTTTGAAGAACATGCCAAATAACTCTCAGTCCTAAATTGTAAAAAGTTGACCTGCTGCCCTGCCTTATTCAATTTTTTCTAAAATGAAGTTTTGCCCCGCCCTATTTAGATGCTCCCTTGCCCTACCCCATTAAAGCTTTGCCCTGCCCCATCCCGCACTGCCATCCCTAATGGCCAGCTTAAAAAAGCTAATTTTTGATTAATTATATAGGGCATGTTTGGTATAATGGAAAATATTTTCCAACAAAAATATTTTCTTGGAAAACAAGTAGTAATCTTATTCATTTTTCGGTGTTAAATACAAAAATAAGAAAAATAACTTCTCAAGTGTATTCACAAATAATTTAGATACAATAAACATGAAGCCATAAACTTTCGAACCAACAACCTTTCGAACCCACAAATGTCATAAACTTTCGAACCGCTAAACTTTCGAAACCGTGAAATTTCGAACCCGTAAACTTTATAATTTCTAAACCCGTAAACTTCTAAACACATAAACCTCCGAACTCATAACTTTGGAACTTGTCAAATTTCTAACATGTAAACCGAACTAAAAATAAAAATATATAAATAAAATATTTTTTTCCGGGGGGG